>JWZX01003216.1:0-48883 GCA_001275005.1 Chrysochromulina tobinii | reverse complement strand
TATTGATTGCCTCTCTGAGTGCCTCTCTGATTTCCTCACTGATTGCCTCTCTGAGTGCCTCTCTGAGTGCCTCTCTGAGTGCCTCTCTGATTGCCTCTCTGAGCGCCTCGCCGAGTGCCTCTCTGAGTGCCTCGCTGAGTGCCTCTGATTGCATGCATGCAGGTGCCTTTTCGATCTGCTGGTGGCTCGGTATCCCGATGGTCCTGGCGCGAAAGTTCTCGGCAAGTACCTTTTGGAAAGACGTGGCCACGAACGAGTGCACCGTCGTGCAATATGTGGGCGAGCTCTGCCGTTACCTCTGATGACCTCTGCCGTTACCTCTGATGACCTCTGATGACCTCTGATGACCTCTGATGACCTCTGATGACCTCTGATGACCTCTGATGACCTTGCATGCAGGTGGGCGAGCTCTGCCGTTACCTCGTGCATGCGCCGCCTTCGGAGCACGAGCGCTCCCATCGCGTGCGCCTCTTTTTCGGCAACGGGCTCCGACCGGACGTCTGGCCTCGCCTGGTCTCCCGCTTCGGCATCCCGCGCGTAGGCGAAGTCTATGCTTCCACAGAAGGCAACGCCAATCTCGCCAACACCGAGAATCACCCCGGCGCCGTCGGTTTCATCTCGCCGCTTCTCAAGCCTCTGTACCCCGTCTGCCTGATGCGCCTCGCGCCCGAGACGGCGGAGCCCGGTTGTGCCCGGGACGGCGCGGGGGCGCTGCTCCGGGGCCCTGATGGGTTGGGCGTCCCGTGCCAGCCGGGGGAGCCGGGCGAGCTGCTGGGCAAGGTGAGTGCGCCTGAGTGCGCCTGAGTGCCACTGAGTGCCACTGAGTGCCGTCGATTGCCACGGCTCGCTCACGATGGCGCCCTGAGTGCCACTGATTGCCGTCGATTGCCACGGCTCGCTCACGATGGCGCCCAGGGCGGCTGTTGATGGCAGTTGAGTGCATGCCTGCAGGTGGACCAGCGCGATGCGTCTCGCAACTTCGCCGGCTACACGGATCGCGAGGCGACACGGCGCAAGCTCGTCTTCGATGTGCTCAAGCGTGGCGACTGCTGGTTCCGCACCGGCGACCTGCTGCAGGTGCGATCTCCCTTGATTGACCTTGATGGCTTCCACTTTATATAACGTGGCGACTGCTGGTTCCGCACCGGCGACCTGCTGCAGGCGGATGCCGACGGTTTCGTCTATTTCGTCGACCGAATGGGCGACACATACCGGTACAAGGGCGAGAACGTGAGCACTGCCGAGGTAGCCGCCGTCCTGGGCGGCATCGCCCACTTACGCGTGGCTCAGTGCGTCGTGTACGTGGGCTGCTTATGCGCGAGTACTCGCCCCCTGGATGGCCTCTCTGATGGCAGCTGATGATGGCCTGACTGAGTGCCTCTGATGGTGCTCCTCATCAGGAACGCCGCCCCGAGGGAGATTGCGTCTGATGGCCTCTGATGGCCTGCCTCATCAGGTGCGGCGTGGCGGTGCCTCACGTGGACGGAGATTGCGTCTGATTGCGTCTGATGGCCTGCCTCATCAGGTACGGCGTGGCGGTGCCTCACGTGGACGGTCGCGTGGGCATGGCGGCGCTCGAGATGGAGATCGGAGCTCCCGCGCCCGACATGGCGCGCTTGTACGCGGCGCTGGACGAGCAGCTGCCGCCGTACGCGCATCCGCGCTTCGTCAGTCGCCTCTGATTGCTTCTGATTGCCTCTGATCATCTGTGATGACCACCCTCATTAGGTACGCGCATCCGCGCTTCATCCGGCTGCTGCGCGGCACGACGCCCATCGAGACTACGCAGACGTTCAAGCCCAAAAAGGCAGCGCTCCAGGCGGCGGGCTGCGACCCTCGCCTCACTGGCGGGGACGACCTCTTCGTGCGAGACGCGGCGGCAAGATCGTTTGTGCCGCTGAGCGCCACGGAGCACGCGGCGCTGGTGAGCGGCGCGCGCCGCGCGCTCGACTGACACCCCCTGGAAGGAAAGCGCCCGGGCGTTTCTCCAAGATCGGCACGTCCTGGGTGAGGGTTAGGGGCTTAGGCACGACGGCCTGTGCAATCTCAACCTATGGGTCACCACATGCTCTATAATTAATGCTCTAATCATCCGCCTGGAGCAGCAGCTGCTGCACCACTGGACCACGACCACATCAGCTGCGGCTCGAAGAATTGAGCTTTGAGGAATACGCCCAATGATAAACCTCATGATAAACCCAACATGGTATTGCAATTGGAAAGCTCAAATGGTTTGAAGAAAATGCAACAAATCTGTTTCACGCAGCTTTCACCTTTTTCTCGAGTGCGAGGCAGCGCCGCCCCGCGCAGCACGCGCTCTACCGACTCCGGGGCGGGGCACGCTTGTGTGGCGGTTTGTGTCTGCGCCACTCTCGCGACTCTGTGGAAGAACAATTGTAACTTCTTACCAGAACCGGTCTCCGACCACGCCGCATCGGTCGTCGCTCGAGAGCGTCACATGCCCATGTTGGCAAGGTGCGCATGCAACATGAGCCTACGCACCGCAGGCGGCACGCGAGCCTCGCGAATGGGCTTTGGAGACGACAGCGTGCGCACGTAGGTCCGTGAGGTGCGCGCGTGAGAAGGTGCCGGGGTAAGTTCCTTGGGGCGCTGTATTGGGCGCGACGGCGGCGTGTGTTGTGCGGTCGGCGGTGCAGCTGGGGCGATCGGTGGAGCGCTCAATACATCGCTCACAGGGGTGCAAACTATGCTCTGGGCAGACGCAGCAGCCACGGGTGCTGGTGTCGCAGGGGGCGTCGGCACAGCCTCTAGCGGCGCCCATGGAGTGTAGCGGGACGGTGGGGCGAGGCGGAGTCGGTAGTGAGCGGGGAGTGGGGAGCCGGGACCGAGTGACATGACGCCGCGAGTTGGCGTCGTAGTCTGCGCACCACCTGTCGAGCTCGAGGTCGGCGGCGTTGGCAGCTGCCGGCGGCCGGTCAGTGCGTCGTAGACGACCGGGCTAGGAGCGGCGACAGCTACCTTCCGAGCGTCCTGCCGAGCACTTGTAATGTTGAGAGCAGCGGCTGAGGCAGCTCGTGCGCTAGCGAGGCGCGCGCGCAACCATTCCACACCGGCCGGTGGAGAGCAGTCAGCATGCCCCTCCTCAGACGTCACTTCAGCCGTCAGCTCGACGGGACGTGGCTGCGGCGTCAAGTGGCTGAGCGTACGGCTCGGCATGTTCCATGTCGGTACCTCCCGGGGCGCGGAAGGCGACATCAGCTCATGGCGGTGCTCGAGGTTAAGCTCGAGGTGGCGGTCCCGGGTATTCTCATTCACAGCAGTCACTCCCTCGAGGTGGCGGTCCCGGGTATTCTCATTCACAGTCACTCCCTCTAGGTGGCGGTCCAGGGTATGTTGGTCCTTAGTATGGTCGAGGGGGCGCTCTCGGGGCGGCTCTGCAGGGGGCATGCGCGGCGCAGCGGCGAGCGCAGCGGTGAGGTGCGCAGCGGGGCCTGCCGCAGGCGTCACGACGCGTTCGAGGAAGGTACGAGGCGAGATGCAAGGAGGGCACGACTCGTGTAGCCGCTCGCTCTTGCGCTCCTCAGCGATGAGCGCGACGGCGCGTTTCGCATACGCCTTTCGAGCCCTGTGCAGCTTCGGCTGCTGCTGCTGCCGAAGGCGCACGTCCCCTGGCTGACCAAACTCAAGGCTCAGGCGCGCAAAGTCACCGTCAGAATATTCGTCTGGAGCGAGGATGAGTTGTCGGCTGACGTCCTCAAACTGCACGTTGAAGTCATCAACGGCCCATCCGGCGCCGGCGTCGAAGGCCCGCACGATCGCCACCTTGTACTCCAGCTCCTCGTTGGCGCTGACCCAGAACTCGCAGCGCCACGCATTGCTGGATCTGTCCTCGACGCGCCTCATCTTGGCCTGCGAGGCACTCGCATCCCAGCTCCCCATGTGGGGCGTGGAGCCCACGATGACCAGCGCATCGCCGGGTGACGTTTCCGCCCGCACCGTCAGGTGCACGAGCACCCGGACGTTCGACATAAAAAGGAAGCAGCGAGCAGGCTGAGAGCGACGCAGCGACAAGAACGCAAAAGGAAATGGGTCTAGAGCGTCTAGTGTCGAAGTTTTCATGTTTCGTTATCGGGTCGCCGTTTGAAAGCATGCATGCGCATACTTGTTGTTGGTGTTGAAGGCCAGACAAAGAGTGTCTGTGTGTGTCATTGTACAAATCGTTCACACTACTTGTAATGGCGCGAAAAGTTTTCGGCAGATTGCGCATTGTGAGCGCGCCTTTCGGATTTGCGTGTGCATCGCCTAGAAGTGGCGCCATGGGCAAGGCCCGCTGCATGCAATCCTTCCACGCCGAGCAGAAGGGTGAGATCTCGCTCGCCGTGGGCGATCTCGTGCTTGTGACCGACCAGGGCTCCGACGGCTGGTGGGAAGGCTCGTGCGGCAAGCGAAAGGGCATCTTCCCTGGCGCCTTCGTCCAGCTGATGCCGGAGTGGGAGCTCGAGGAGGTGCGGCCGCCACCCGCGGCGCTTCGGTTCGCGTACGACGGCGCCGAGTTCCACGAGCATGCGCAGCTGCACGGCCTCGCGGCCTCGTACGAGGGTCTCTTTCGCCTCGTGCCCGATCGGCTCGTCAACGACCGGCCTGTGTGGCAGCACCACCTGCGCCCGAAGCACATGATCGCTTTCAACGGGAGCGGCTGGATGGCGCAGCTCGAGAGCCAGCTCGGCACCGCGATGGGCGTCATGCTCCTGCGCGACGGCGGGTGCGCCTCGCCCGACCTGAGTGACAAGAGCTGGAAGGTGACGCCGGGCTGGAAGGTGGAGAAGGGTGAGCGTACGACGCTGATTGCCTATGATGGCCTCTGATTGGTGCGGATGCTCTCGTTGATGGCCTCGTTGATGGCCTCCTTGGTGGCATCACGTGATGACCTCCTCGTTGATGGCCTCCCTATGGCCTCGCTGATGGCCTCTCTGATGGCCTCGCTGCTTGCCTCCCTCCATAGGGCTGCGCTGCGTCGCCATGACGGCGGACGAGGCGGACGCTTGGGAGGCCGCCCAGAACCCCTGGGGCGAAGGTGCGTCTTCGAATGAGATGCTCGAGCTGCTCGCACAGCAGCTTTCCCTCCATCCTGATGTGGCGCTCGCGCGTGACAAGGGCGCCTCAACGGCCGACAGGCTCGCGGCGATGGATCGGCTACAGTTGCTTGCGGGGGGGGGCGCGGAGGGCGGCGCTGCGGGAATTGCAGCCGCGCTGCCTTCGCTGCTCGGACCGCCGCCATCGTCCTCGCACGCCGCCACCAAAAAGCTACAGCTTGGTCATTCGCAGCTAGATCATTCACAGCCGGCGACGACAGCGCTCAGCGCTCCGGGGAAGACTGGTGCAGGATCTCATGGCGGACCCTTTTTGGGTCGGAATCCTTTCGACTCTCGCGCTCGCGACGGCGCTCATGACGGCGCTCGCGGCGGCGGTGGCGGCGGAGGAAGCGGAGGCGGAAGCGGAGGCGGAGGCGGAGGCGGAGGAGGCGGAGGCGGAGGCGGCGGAGGCGGAGGCGGCGGAGGCGGAGGCGGCGTTGGGCTGGTGGCACTGCGAGGCGGCGCGCTCTTCATCGGCCGCTCCGACGGTAACGGTCATCTGCACGACCTCTGATCGCCTCGGATCGCCTCTGGTCGCCTCTAATTGGCCTCAAAATTCAAGCTGGCCTCTAAATGGCCTCTGAATGCCTCTGATCGCCTCGGCTCGCCTCTAATTGGCCTCTAAATGGCCTCTGATTACCTCTGCTTGCCTCTAATTGCCTCTGATTGCAATCGGCACAGGCAAGGGGCATCCCCACGGAATGGGCGAGTTGCTACTACTCGACGGATCGGCACATGTGGGCATGTTCGTTCACGGCGCTGCCCATGGCGACGGCGTGTACTATGATTGTAAGGGCTCTGTACACAGCGGAGCTTGGGATGGCAATAAGCGCGTCGGCCGCTTTGAGGTGCGCTGATGGTGATTGCCTCGGAGTGAATGAGATTGCGCGTCGGCCGATTTGAGGTGCTGCGCTGCTGATGGTGATGGCCTCTGAGTGCACGTGATTGCCTAATATGGGCCTCAGGTAGTCGACCCTTGTGGGGGCAGCTTTGATGACGTGTACGATGCAAGCGGCAAGCGCACGATCCGCAAGCGGGTCTCTCCCGCCGCCACCGCCGCCGCCCTGTGCACCCACTGCGCCGTCCGATTTCACCCCGACCATGACTTCAAATGCCGTCGGCATGAAGCCCCCTGGGATGCGGCCTCTGGCATTTGGCCGTGCTGTGGCGCGCATGGGCAGAATGAGCCAGGCTGTAACGTGGTGGGCGGGCACCTTGAATCTTGAACCGGTATACCAATTTGTCACCAATCGAATTAACACCTTTCGATTAGTATACCTTTCACTTATTTATGCGGGCACCTTGGACCTTGTCCTTGAAGCCCAACCTTGAACCTTGCGCGTGCGTCCCCTGCGTGCCCGTGCTGGCGGCGGCGCGCGAGGTTAGATTTCATCACGCGTCCTGTTGGAACTTGGATCGTTCGTCACCGTCACGCTCACGTCGCGTGCAACACATATGTGCGTCGCGAGCTCCCGCGACTCAACGCGACTCGTGTCTCCGCTGATCCCGGACTGCGGCATCTTCTCTACCGGGCATCCCTCCCTGGCCCTGCATCTCCCGGAAGATGCAAGTAGCAAGATCCGGTACGGCGGGAACCGCGAGAGTAAGGGGTCTGTGGACACCCCCCTTAGCGAGAGCGGCGGTCGGGCGCTGTCGTAAGCGCTAAAGCGCTGTCGTCGGTGGCAGTGATACGGGGGATGCGGCCGCGATCCCGGTGGCTGCTGCTGGTCTCATGGTCATGCTGGTCTCGGCTCAGGGGGCGGCACCTCGACCTGCTCCGGTCCGACCGGGCGTCCGCGGCCACTGCTCGGCTTGAAAACCCGACGACGCGCCACCGCGCGGCGTGGCGCGCGGCGCGCGGGCTCCGGGCAGCAACCGCGTGGCGTACTGGTACACGCTGGGAGAAGACCGCGATGGCCGAAGCAACCTTGCCACATAAGCACAACCTAAGCTGTAAGCACAACCGCAACGCGACGCATATCAATCGATCTCCCCGGACCCCGCGATTCGACCGCGTCGACGACCGCGGTCTGCGCGGCCCCGCCTAGGCCCCGCCATCGGCGCGAGATCCGCGTACCGTTTCGCGTTTGACCATGGTAGGCCGCCAACCGGCGCATATGATAAGAATTTTAAGATAATAATCGGTCGTCGGACGCCGCTGCCGCCGGTCGCGTAGGAGCGCCCGATCCGCGATCGCGATCGCGGCGATCCGGAAACCCGGTATTTTACTACCTTTAAAACACTCGCCCCGCCCCGACATTCACATTGATACATTTCTCGATACGCAGCAAAACACGACGCCACTTCGCCGCTGTGGAACTAACAATCACCGAATCGACGACACCTCCCCATGAGCTAAACGCGTATACATCGACCGTGTTCGCCGAGAGGTGCTGCTCTAACCATATCCTGTTGCCGCGGCGCTCAGTCTCCCGTCGCGGAGCTTATCGGCGCGGCGCGACCTTTTGATTGAGCGGCGTGACGGTTGCCTTGCCTCGCATCGCCATCGCGATCTTCGTGTCCTGATCACTGATCTGCTCCTCCGCAATCTTCATCAGGTCGCATGCAAAGCGGCGATAGCCGATCATTGGTGGAGGCTGGCCGGGCGCCGAGGGCGGGCCGGTCAGGTACGGGGCGGTGATCTCCTCGTACTCTGCAGCCGTCATGCCGAGCTCGCCCCACTGGTTGCCGAAGCAGTCCGCCAGCGCGCGCTGGAAGACCGTCTGCTCAAACTTGTTGCAGTCCTTCGGATCAAAGCCGTGCATGATCTCGATGAGGTCGAGCCGGCGCATGCGGATGATGACGGCCATCCGCCACCAGATGGACGCATCCGCCCACTGCGCGTCCATGTTGGACTTGGCGGTCATGCCAGCCACCGAACCGGGCATAGAGATCACATTACGCCCATTGGGGTCGGAGTACATTGGCGCAGGGCATGTGCCCGGCATGATGTAGCCGTTTTCGGAGAACCCCTCCGTCCGCGGGCTCATGCCGCGCTGCTCGGTACTCTTCCAGTACGCGGGCTCTCTCCACTGCGGCTGGCGCTGGTTCTTCGGAGTCAGCACCATGGGTTGCCGGGGCGGTCGCGAGTGGGCGGACGGGCGATCCCAAAAAGTTAGTCGGTCGCGCTGCGCGCGCTCGCGCGCGCTGCGCGCGCTCGGGTTTTTCAACGTCCGACCGGAGGCAGGAGGTGTGGAATCTTAAGGGGTGGAATTTCCATTTCGGGACATTTCACACACCAACACACCTCTCGGTCCTCGGCGCAACGCAACTTCAGTCAGAAGTCATAAAGCAGAGTACAGTCAAATGCCCCCCGAGGCTCCCCCTTGAGGACGGATTAAGACAAGATACAACTTCTGATATAAGTTTTAGGATTGGCGCGCTGAGGGCGCTGCCCTCTGTGCCGCCTCTGTCCCGAGTCCACCTCGTGCGGCGCGCTGAGGGCGCTGCCCCTCTGTGCCGCCTCTGTCCCGAGTCCACCTCGTGCACTTGTGAGACCAGAGAACCGAATGGATCGAAAGCGCATGCAGGGCTCAGCGAGCCCACGGAGTGGAGCCACGCTTACGAGCGCGGCCCCGGTTTCTACATGTATCTCGGTCGGAGCGCCGTGGCGAGCGGGTTCCTTGGTAGGAGCGCCGTGGCGAGCGGGTACCTTGGACGAGCGCCGTGGCGAGCGGGTACTTTGGAGGGAGCGCCGTGGCGAGCGGGTACCCGCGCTCCGATCGACCTTAGCAGCCCTTGTCGTACTTGGTGAGGCACGATTGGTGAGAAGTTGGTACCTGTGCTCCGATCGACCTCAGCAGCCCTTGTCGTACTTGGTGAGGCACGATTGGTGAGAAGTTGCGTTGGGGCATGAGATCGGGTCCTTGCACTTCACGCACCCCACGTCGATGACGCACTGGTACCACGGCTGCGAGTAGGCGCAGGTCGAGTTGCAGCTCTGGAAGGTGGTCGAGTTCGGGCAATTGGAAGGGTCGGCGCATTGATGGCAGCCGTCATCGATGCACTGGAACAGCGGGGTCGGCGCGCTGCACATCGAGTTGCACTTTGAGAGGGACACTGCACCCGGGCAGTTGTACGGGTCTGGGCACGGCTGGCAGGAGCCGTCTACGCAGAGGTAAGTGGGGTTGCAGGTGTCTTCACACTGTTCCTTGGGGACCGCGTAGGGGCAGTAGAGCGGGTGCGGGCAGTACGAGCATCCGGTCTCCTCGATGCACATGTACAGTGGCGGGCTGGGGGTGCAGTTGGCCATCTGGGAACCTTGCAGGCTGACCTCGCCCTCGACGCAACAGTCTTGCCCATCGGCGAGCGCGTAGCCGCTCTGGGCATTGATGACACGGGCTCCTCCTTGGCCCGCGCAGAGTTTTGCCGCTGCGCACACCTCCGCCGCCGCATCGGCGGACATGGCCTTGCTCGCGCAGGTGGTTTCGTCGACACACATCATCCCGAAGTTCGCCACCGTCAGGGTGTTGTCTGGGACGTGGCGTGCGGTGAGAATCCAGTCGCGCGAGGGACTGCAGCCCTTTTGCACGTGGATTGTATAGTTGCACAGCGTGACATTGGGCACCGCGCTGTGCAACATGGGCACCGCGAAGAAAAAGGGGGAGAGAGGCAGCATGAAAACGACCCTGGGAGCGGAGACCACGACGAGAAGTTGTCGGAGCCTCCGACGGCCCGCCGACGGAGATTCCCGCACTTCGTCTCGACAGGAATAAATGAGGCGAGGTACAATGTAGGTGAAGAGGGGCTTCTATCAGGACGTGTTTGTCAAATCAGGAATTTCGTCGTCTTCAATGTCGGGTCCTGCTGCGGAGCGGCGCCGTCCGAGCTCTTTGCAACCTCTGATGTTCTTCACACACACAACCATGATGATGTTCGCTGCGCTTGTCCCGTCTGCTGCGGCGGCCGGCAACGCGTCGGACTACGTGACGGTGCCTGGCGTCTTTTTCCCAAACTCTAAGTCAAAGACAGCAGGAGTCGTGCCGTCGACATCTAGCATGGTGCGTATGTGCAAGGGCCACAAAAGGACTCTCCCACTCTCATGCCTGTTTGCGCGAACACGCTCGCAGGTATTCATGGCCATCCCGGGCGTTCCGCTCCCAGAGGTACCCATTCTTTGGATCGGCGAGGCGAACAACGCCGACCAGGTGCTGCTGGACGATCCCAGCGTCCCTCCGACGTCATCGACGACGGCAATTGAGTGGGCGTTGGCAGATCCGGGCAAGACCTCCTTTGTTCACATGTACCGCTGCAGCGAGACCACCGTCGGAACTTTCGTGAAGGGCCCGGCGGGCACCACCTTCAAGAAGTGCCCCATGAATGCGGCCTCCGACACGTACCGCTTGATCGCGACCTATGCGTTGCCGGCGTTCGTCTGCGAGCAGAGCTGTGATAAGAACCCAGAATGCACCGTGTATGCTGTGGACAAGGATCAGCAGAACTGCTACATCGGCGGTCCAGCTTCCGTCGTGCCCACAGGCAAGAACTATTCCATGTACATCCGCCTACCGGGGATCTGAGAACTGAAATGTTCCGAGGCCAAACCGTTGACCAGATGTAGGGGAGAGCACCGGCACCCCGGCAGCAGGTCCGCGTAGGCGACAGCCGCAGTCGAGCACGCGCGGTTCAGGTGTTTGTGGGAAAGAGCCAGCCAGACTGTGCCGAGGCACGGTCGACGGTCGGCATGACGGTCGGTCGGTGCACCGCGCCAACACCGCAAAACTCTGCACAGGTCGACTGATTGCAAACTTGTGCTACCCATGCCACGGTTGGTCGGTTGCGGGCCACTCGACTAGGTCTAGGTACTAGGAAAACATTCAATTCCCAAACAGGTGTGGGGTTGAGGCCTTATAAACATGAAAACTAGATCAATAGTAGTAAGACGAAATAAACTATAAAGACCACTAAAGTTCCCCCTTCGCCCACTTGGGTCAAGTAAAGCACGTTTGATACGCATTCGGGTAAGGAACGCATTTAAACCCCAGGAAATGCGATAACCAGTATAGGTATCCTACATGTACACGGCTCATCAGTCAGTCTAGAAGCACGAATGACAAACTTGTCGGCCCTACCGCCCTAAAAGGACCGTGCGTGAGTTCGTGCTTGGCGCAAGTTCACCTCACAACAATGATGATCGCTGCGCTTGTCTCAACCGCTATGGCGGCCGGCAACGCGTCGGACTACGTGACGGTGCCTGGCGTCTATTTTCCAGGCTCTACGACAAAGGCAGCAGGAGTCGTGCCGTCGGCGTCTAGCATGGTGCGTGTGTGCAAGGGCCACAAAAGGACTCTCCCACTCTCATGCCCGTTTGCGCGGACACGCTCGCAGGTATTCATGGCCATCCCGGGCGTTCCGCTCCCAGAAGAAGTCATGCTTGGAATCGGCGAGGCGAACAACGCCGATCAGGTGCTGCTGGACGATCCCAGCGTCCCTCCGACGTCATCGAACACGGCAATTGAGTGGGCGTTGGCAGATCCGGACAAGACCTCCTTTGTTCACATGTACCGCTGCAGCGAGACCACCGTCGGAACTTTCGTGAAGGGCCCGGCGGGCACCACCTTCAAGAAGTGCCCCGCGAATGCGGCCACTGACACGTGGCAGTTGATCGCCACCTACGAGCTGCCGTCGTTCGTCTGCGAGCAGAGCTGCGATAAGAACCCAGCATGCACCGCGTACGCAGTGGACAAGTCGCAGCAGCACTGCTACATCGGCGGAGCAACTTCCATCGTACCCGCAGGCAACAACTATTCCATGTACATCCGCCTACCGGGGATCTAAGAACTGCCGCAAGATCTCCTGCTGAATCTCGCCGCAGGATATGATGCCGGGTGGCGGGGCAACATGGCTCCCTTCATCAGTGCACACGGCTTCGACTGATAGGAGGGCAGCGGGCACCGTCCATGGCGTACAGTAACGGACGTGCATGCAAAGACTGAGAGCTCCCAGCCGACCGACCAGGCAGCGCTGCACTTGGTTGTTGCGTGGTTGTGGAGTGTGTGCGCGCGCGCCGTGTGGAGCTGTGAACACAGATGTTGTAAGGTTTCCATAAGGAAGCTGTACTTTCGTCGTGGCTGGGCCAAACAAGGATTTCACACCACTATTCATACCCGGCATGGGACTGTCCACCCATGGTGGACCCTAGTTTTTGCGACGACGCTTTCTCTCCCTCCCTGCCGGTGCGTCACGGCCGATGGCGCAGCCAGTCGTCCGACCGCCCGTGACATACGTGAGCCTGGTCTCCAACTACCCCTCGCCGCGCGCCAAGCGCGAGCGCAAGCCTCTCTCCGAGGTCCTCACGCCCAACCAGCCCGCCGTCCTCCACCTGTTCACCGGGTGAGGGGGGTGCTGGCCTTGCGCGGAGCAGTGCGACGATTGGGCGCGCCGCTTCAAGGGCAAGGCCAGCTTCCTGCTCGTGAGCTGCGACGGGCCCGGGCTCGCGGAGACATTTGCGACCCGGCTCAAGCTCAAGGATTGCACCATCTCATACATCGGCTCTGACAATGACGTGCCGGCGTGGGGTCAGCTGGGTTGCAACGGCTTCATCGTGCTGGACTCGTCGCACTCGGTCGTCTGCCGTGCGACGACGGCGTACCAGCAGGTAGGCCCCCGGGCCGCCTTCGGGCACGTTGAGACCCTTTTGTCAGCCCTCATCGACAAGAAGAGCAGCGGCGGCGTGCCTCCGGCGCTGCCGGGGCCGACCATCCCAGCCGGGGAGACAGTGAGGCTGCACGGGCTGAAGAGCCGTGCGGACCTGAACGGCACGTACGGCGTGTGCGTGCAGGGGCCCGAGGGCGACCCCGAGGGGCGCTGCGTGGTCAGGCTCACGGATGGTACGCCCCTTCGCATCCGAATGGACAACTTGATAGTGGACACTGCTTGCATGCAAGTCTTCACCACGGCGCCATGCCCTCCCCACAGGTACGCCCCTTCGCATCCGAATGGACAACTTGACGGTGATCAGCGAGCCGGCGGGCAAGGCGCAAGGGGGCGGCTGCGGTCCGGGCGGCTGCGGCGAGGTGGCGAAGGCGAAGGACTGTGGGGACGAGTCGGCCGAGGGCTGCTTCGACGGCGGCAGTTGACATAAGTCGTCCCGTGCGCCGCCGCCCGTGGAGAATGTGAAACGTTCTCGCGAGACGGTGGCCGCGGACGAGATGGCTGCGGCTGAGCCGACGACGCCGACGGCCGAGGACGACGTGCTGGTCGCGCCTCTGCAGCCGACGGCTTCGGTGCTCGTGGCTGCACTGGACGCCGACCACGCCGCGTGCGAGGCCGCCCTCGAGCAGCTGCGCACGCGGCGCGATGGAGCGAGCGCAGCGCTCCTTCTCAAAGCGTATGAGGCCCACTTTGCTCGGGAGGAGGCCTTGTTGGATGCACATTTGTACCAGGCGGCCGCCGCCGCGGAGGCCGCCGAGGTGGCCGCCCGCCACGGCGCCGGGGCGAGCGCCGTCGTGAGCGCCTTCTCGGCTGAGGCATCTGCCCGCGCATCCCACCGCAACGACCACAAACGCATGCTCACGGACCTGCGAAAGGCGATGCATGCATGCGCCATTGCGGACGACGCGCGTGTGCCGGTGGCGCTGGCCGACCGTATGCTTCGCGAGTTTGAGCGCCCATGCGGCTACGTACGATGCTGCGTACGCGGAGCGCCTCTCGCTCGCGCTCGGCGCGCAGGCGGTGCAGCTGATGTAACCGCTGTGGTGAAGGGGCTGTAGAGACGATCTGGCGTCATCTGGCGTCATCTGGCGTCATCTGGCGTGATCTCCGTATGGCATCAACTACAGGGGTGGTGGCGCTGTGAGCGCCGAGTGCACGACGACCGTTTGAGCCTTGGGGAAAGGGGAGATGGCACGGAATGAGAGTCCAACGCCGCAAGCACGCAGCAACGCGTGTGGCGTGTAGACTTGAGAGCGTTGCCGACCCGACCGCCCTACTTGGCTGCAGAATGGTCACGTCACACTTGTCAGCGCGTGGGAAATGGGAGAGAGACACGGAGATCGGTAGGAGATCGGAGTCGGGAAGAGAGGTGAGAAACCGCCGTGCCAATTGCGCCGTGCAGACGATGCTTCGGCGTGGATTGAGAGGAGCAGACTGCGCTGCGGTCCGACTGACCGACTCGCGCCACGTCCTCTCGTCGGATCGTAACCGCACGCATCGAATCCGTTCGACTCAGCTCTCAGGATCGCGCTCGACTGGAGCGTAGGATCCGGAGGGATTTGTAGTTTTGTACCACGACGTAACTCTTTCGCCCGATTGACGTGATTATAGACACTATAACGCATAGACTTAAGACTACCTACTATCTCGTCTCCTGCGGATCGCACAACGCAAAGCCAAGTACGATGCGGGGACCGGCACAGCCGGGAGACGCTGTGGGCGCCCTGCCAGCTGCCTGCCCGGCCAGCTGCCTCCTCGCAGCACCTCGGACCGGGCCGCGTCGGCGCGGCTACGGACCACATAAATACTGTCCGCCGGTAGGGCACGGTTGGGTTCTACTTCTAACCCGTACGGACCGCGCGTATAAGAGTAGACGATACCCCGGTATCGCGAGAGACACTCACCACTCAGCGGGACAACTCTCGGCCTGTGCCTCGTCCACGTCCTGAACGACGCTGAGCCCGTGATCCACTCTTTCTCTCACCTTGATAGGTCTCACTCTCAGCCCCCGGCGCAACACAGAAGACGTCAAAAAGACCCCAGCCGAGGTCACTCCAGTTTGTCCACGGCGTTGCACATCTCAAGACCCCGCGGCGTGTGAGAGGGGTCCATGGAAAGGGCGATCCGTTGCATGCCCAGACACAGTGCCAGCCGTGAAAGATAGTGCGCAGCTCAGCGTAACCTTCATCCATAGAGGCGATTCCATATTTGAACCAGTGGTGATGGGCCAACTCAACCATGACCCGTTTAATCTTGTTGCGCGCAAAGAGGCCCGCTGCAGAGCGCAAAACCATCACCTCCGCCCCCTCCACGTCCACATGCCAAAGCTCAATTCGCGAGGTTGTCGTCGTGAGCTGCGGCAGCTGGTCGAGGCGCATCGAGTGAACAGCGACCAGCGATTGCGATCGTGGCGGCGTCTTGGGCTCCGCGTTCAATCCTTGATAACCACCGAAGCAGGGCTTAGAGGTATCAATCATGACCGTCACATTATCGGGCGCCAGCAATGCGTTCAGCATGTGCGCAGACAAGTGGTTCGCTTCCAAGCTCGTCGCGATGCTTTTGTGGCACTGTGGCTGCGGCTCGATGGCGATTGCACTACAGCCAAGTGCAGCAGCGAGCAACGTCCACATCCCCTCGTTCGCTCCCGAATCCACAAAAAAACCATCTGCAGTTGCGCAGGTTGCGCGAAAAACTCTCAAAAACGCGTCGAGCATGAATGGCTCCTGCGTTGCCATGAAACGGACCATGCTGCGCGTACTACTCGCATGCCCATAGCCAATATCAGGCATCACAAGGGACTCTGGTACAGATGGAACACGGCCGTAGTGTGCAAGGGCATCGCATCTGCTCTTTGAGTAGCAATGAGAGGCTGCATCGCAATCGCAGGCGACCCACTCAGCGTGTGATACTTCGCCGGTTGTCATGTTGTAAGAGAAAGTCAGGTCAACGGCTTTCGGCCCAGCTTGAGCCAGCTCCTTGCCCAGGGTAAAGTAGTTGATGCCGTCCCTCGTGAATGCCACTGACAGATTACGCAGAGCCTTCTGATTCTGACGGTCGGCTTCGCGCCGGCTGAAGCAGCCGGAGGGATGCATGGTCACGCAGTGGCGCAAGTCATCCCGCACCTGCATGGCGTCGGATCGTGGATACCGGTACTGTACAGTATCGATAGTGCTGACGCACCGTCGGACTGTGGGGTTATCTGTAACGGGTTCTGTAGATTGAGGATTGAGATGTGCGCACAGTGGCGGCGAGGCCCAGAACCCCGGGGTTCTAAACCGTGCGCATGTACATGAGTACACACCTCCATTGTGGATGAGGGAAGGTACTTCACTCTGACCCCTTACTGGTACTGTACTTTGCTGCGTTTGCCGCTGGCTCACGCCGCATATAGGCTCCACACAACCACGCTACAGTACAGCAATCGCACTCCTCGTGTCAGACCTGTCACCAGTTTCAGTCGCAACGCACAAAGTCAAAGTGACAGCTTAATATCGGTGTTGTGGCAACTAGAACCTAAGATCCTTAGAGGCCCGGCTCCCCCGAAAATTACTTTTTGCGGAGCCCCGCGCGGAGCGCTGGGGGGAGTTAGCGCGTCGCGGAGCGCTAACTGTTTTAATTAAGTTCAATTAATAAAGTGTTCGACCTTAGAAAATTGGGCGTGAGGGGCGCTTCTCGAGAGAGGACCTAATGCTGGTGATCGAATTCGACAGGCGCCCCTCTGCAGCGCATGGTCGACACAGCCCCTGACGGCAGCGACGCGTGCTTGAGCGAGGGGAAAATCAACTGCCTCCCCAGCGTCTTCACCGGGGCGTCGAGGCCATCACCACCGCCATCACCTCCACCGCCATCACCTCCACCGCCATCACCTCCACCGCCATCTACGTCAGGACCACCATCACCATTACCGCTTCTCCGGGGCGGTACAGAGCGGATCGACCGTCGCTTGATCAAGCGCAATGCCCGCGGCGTGGAGGAGGCTCACTCAGCCAAGCCCCAGCTGTGGAACTTTCAAGGGACAGAAGTCGACCTAGCGCCAGAGCACCAGTACATCGAAGGTGGGCAGCTCTGGTACCTCCGTAGTCGCGCCTTTGATAGTATACTATCGGGCAGACCAATAGCAGGTGTGCCCATGAATGCAGCAGCACGCGCAGCAGGCATCAAGACCCACGAGCGTGAGAAGGAGAAGCCAGAGGACTATCTTTACAACCTGGAGGGTCTCGAGGCCCTCGACAAGGTCCCGCCGTGCACTGAAGTCATCGGGCCCAGCGGTCGCGTCTACTCGTCAAGGACCTTCGGATTCCTCGAAGTCGGTCACGCGCCGCGGCGCTGGGCCATCAAGCTCGTCGAGTGGGCGCCGTTCGATGCCTTCATCTTGGTCACGATCTTGGCGAACTGCGTCACCATGGCTTGGAATTCACCGCTGGACCCGCCGGGCACTCCGAAAGCTCACTTCATCGATGTATGCGAGTGGGTGTATCTGTTAATCTTCACCTTCGAGATGCTCGCCAAGATCTGCGCGTACGGCTTCGTCGGCCACGACGGGGCCTACCTGCACGATGCATGGTGCCAGCTCGACTTTGTAGTCGTGAGCCTCGCGTGGCTTCCGATCCTCTTTCCTTCGGTTGGCAACTACTCGGTGGTGCGCTCGGTGCGCGCGCTGCGCCCGCTACGCGCGCTCAAGCGGCTGCCGGGCATGCCCGTCCTTGTCAACTCGATCCTGGCGGCTTTGCCCAAGCTCAGCGACGTCACACTGCTCTTCGGGCTGCTCGTAACCGTCTGCGGCATCTTTGGCATCGAGCAGTTCAAGGGCGAGCTGCACCACCGGTGCGCGTGGCCTGGCTTTCAAGAGACGCTTGGCCGCCCCGAACTGCGCGAGATGCTTCCGCTCCCCAACGTGCACCGGCTCGTGCACCGCCTGAACGATGGGCCGGCGTCGCAGGCGCAACGCGAGCTGGAGTCCATCGGTCGGCTGCTGAAGGGAAACGTGGCGGATGCGAGCGCGAGGGAGGAGAGCATCAGCCCACAGCAGCAGCGGGACTTTGACACTGGGGTCTTTTGCAATCCCCTCGAGTCCAAAAATCGAGTGCCCGGCCGGGGGAGACATGCAGCTACTTTGATGACAACATCAACTACGGCGCCACCAACTTTGACAATTTTGGGTGGGCGAGCATACAAGTCTTCCAAACGATCAGCTTCGATGGTTGGACGCCCACCATGTACGCGATGCTCAATACCACGGGCCAGCCGCTCGTGCTTGTGTACTTTTTGCTCCTCATCGTGCTCGGGGGCTTCTTCATCGTCAACCTGTTCCTCGCAGTTCTCTTTCAGAAATTCACCGAGGCGCAGGCTGGAGAGAATGCGATCGCCAAGCAGGCCGCGCGTGCAGCGGCAGCTCGCGAAGCGCGGCGTGCGCAGCGCGATCGGCAATCACCATCTCCGAGCAGCATCCCCGCAGCCGCCTCGTCCAAGACGGCGGCATGGGCTCGTATCCTTTCAAAGAAGTCGAGCTCGGCGCTCGGCGTCTCACCATCTCCGAGCAGCATCCCCGCAGCCGCCTCGTCCAAGACGGCGGCATGGGCTCGTATCCTTTCAAAGAAGTCGAGCTCGGCGCTCGGCGTCTCACCGCCGCCCTCGCCGCCGTATCTCGAGCAACAGAAGCCATTCCCGTGGCCCGACCCCGACAATGAAGAAGAAGAAAAGGACCGTGCGTACATGGCGTTGAGCCCGTCGGCATGTATGGATGCTGGCAAGGTGATGTTGCCCGATGACGACGACGATGACGACGATGAGCGCGCCGAGGCTGGTGAGGCTAGCAAGGGGTCAGGTAAGGCGACGTTGCCCGACGACGACGACGACGACAACGACGATGAGCACGCCGACGACGGCTGCTGGCCGTGGTGCAACTGCGTGCCTGCGCCGGGCTCTCAACGTGCGTCGCTCGCCGTGCTGATGAACGGCCCGCTCATGAGCCACGCGTCGTTGGGCTTGGTGGTGCTCAACATGGCGCTCATGTGCGTGCCGTACGAAGGAATGAGCGACGCGTACGCTGCGCAGCTCGAGAGTTCCGCCAAGTGGATCACATGGATCTTCATCATCGAGATGGGCCTCAAGGTGTTTGGGATGGGATGCCGTGCCTATTGGAGCGACGGGTGGAACCAGCTCGACGGCACTATCGTTATCATGTCCATCGTGGAGATCGTGCTCACGGCGCTCTTTGCAAACTCGGGCACGAACCTGTCATTCCTGCGGATCTTACGGATGCTGCGCGTGGCACGTATGCTGCGCCTCATGCGTTCGTGGGTGGGGCTGTACAAGATCATCAGTACGGTCGTCGACGCGGTCCCGCAGATGTCGAACGTGCTACTCCTCATGTTCCTCATCTGCACCATCTTCGCGCTGCTCGGCATGCAGCTCTTCGGCGGCCAGTTCTCGGAGGAGCACGGCTACGGAGACTCGCCGCTGCTGCCCTTGCCGCGCTATAACTTCGACTATTTCGGACCCGCCCTCCTCTCCGTCTTTGTCCTCACCACCGGCGTCTGGTTCACCCCCATGCTCGACGGTCTCAATGTCGGAGGTCCATCGGCCATCATCTACTACATCACGGCCACGTGTATCGGCACGTACATCCTGGTCAACCTGCTGATCGCCGTACTGCTCGAGCTCTTCACCAAGGACTTGGACGGCGACGGGCAGGCCGACGCCTTTCAAGAAGAGGAAGGGGCAGAAACGGCAGCGGAAAGTTTCTCACGCTCGGATACTAAGTCGGAATCTGAGGAGTCTTTCAACAAGGAATTTCAATCTTTCCAAAGGGCCAAGTTGGGCGCTGTCGCTTTTAAGGCGCTCTCAGAAGCTTGGGAGGCGAAGAAATCACTATCTCTCGTGCTTTTGGACAGGCCAGACGAGGGATGGCGAGCGTTGCGCAAGAGGGTCTTGGCCATGGAGAAGGACTTGGAGGACGCGCCCGATGCGCCCATTGATCAGAAGGATGACATGGCCCTCGGGTGCCTTCCACCGAGCGATCCGCTGCGGCGGGCGGCGCATTACATTACCGAGCTCCCGTCGGTGCAGGTGCTGCTGATGACGAGCGTCATTATTTCTTCGGCCACGCTCGCATTCGACACGCCGCGGCTCGACGAGGCCTCACAGCTCGCCGAGGCGCTCGCCGTCACCAATGTGCTCTTCACGGCTGTCTTCCTGCTCGAGGCGATCCTCAAGTCGATCGCGTATGGCTTCTACGACTACCTGCACAGTGGGTGGAACGTGCTCGACTTCTCAGTGCTTCTCATCTCACTTGGTGCGCTGCTCTCCGAGGTGGTGCCCGCGCTCGCCTTTCTGCAGTCGCTGCGCGCGCTCCGGGTGCTCCGGCCGCTGCGGCTGCTCTCGCACAATGCGGGCATGCGGAATGTGCTCGTCTCACTTTTCGAGTCTCTCCCGTCCGTCATCAACGTCCTTGGGGTCCTATTCGCCCTTCAACTCGTCTTTGCTATCCTGGGCATGCAACTGTTCATGGGCACCTTTGGCTCGTGTAACGACCGCTCGCGCCAGCTTCCATCAGAGTGCGTCGGCGTGGCCGTGAGTGCACCGAGCGCACCTCCCGGCCAAAAGCACCACGTCCATGGCCTGGACCACGCTTGGCTGTCGCCGCCACCGCCGCTCTTGGCTTTTGCGTCTGCCTCGCTGCACGGGCCGCTGCACGGGCCGCTGCACTCGCCGCTGCACTCGCCGCCGCCACCACCCAATCGCCACGTGGCTCGTCTCTCGCACTCGCCGCCGACGCCACCGACGCCGCCGCCATCGCCGACGCCGTCGCCGCCACCGCTGCAGCCGCCGCCGCCGTCACCGCCGTCGCCGTCGCCGTCGCCATCGCCGTCGCCCTCGCTGTCGTCGCCGTCGCCGCCCACCTCGCCGCCGCCGCCCGCTGCCTCGCTCGAAGCCGCGCTGGCCGCTCGGCCGAGCTTCGCGGCCGAGTTGAAGACGCTGCACTCGGCTGAAGAGCTGCAGACCTATCTGCGTACGCTGCAACGGGAGCGCCCGTGGGACCTCGAGCTGATCCACGCGCATCCGGAGCAGTTGCTTACCGCAATTGGCCGGCGGCTGCAGACGACGGCTCCTGCGGAGGAGCTGGCTACGAGTCGGCGGCGCGAGCTCAAGGGCGGTGGCGGCGGCGACGATGGCGAGGCCTTCGTAGGGGAGCGTCTCTGGCGGAACCCGTCGTTTGGCTCGTTCGACAACTTTGGCGACGCGATGCTCTTGCTCTTCGTGCTCTCGACAGGAGACGATTGGGACGCGATCATGTTTTGGAGCATGGACTCGCCCTCGGTGCCTGGCGGGCCGCGCAAGCGCAACGACATGTCGGCATCTTCTATTTTCTTCGTCGCGTGGATGTTCATTGGCTGCTTCTTCGCGATGCAGCTCTTCATAGGCGTGGTCGTTGCCCAGTTCAACAAGATCAAGGCCCGAAAGGACGGATCGGCCACCATGACCGAAGACCAGCGCTTGTGGGTCGAGACGATGAGGTCAGTGGGCGGCCTCAAGGGCAAGGGCAAGCCACGCAAGCCGAAGACGACTGGCTGCGTCGGCCTCGTCGACGAGCTGCTTTACCGCTCGATCACATCGCCGCACTTTTCGTTGGCCATCACGATCCTCCTGCTGGCCAACGCAATGCTGCTCGCGTGCGACTATTGGGGCCTCGAGTCGGAGCCGCCGCACCCGACGCGGGAGCAGACCGACTCGTACGTGTACGAGCTCATGCTCGAGGCTTTTACGGTGCTCTTTTATCTCGAGGCGCTTGGCAAGCTGCGCGCCTACGGCTCCCTCTTCTACTTTCGCGACGAGTGGTGCCGCTTCGAGCTTCAGCTTGTGGGGCTCTCCGTGGTCGATCAGTCGCGAGTGCTCTACTTGATCTCGGAACGCGTGGTCCCGCTGCCGCCTATGCTGCTGCGCATGCCGCAGGCGCTCTATGTGCTGCGCGCGCTGCGGCTTGTGCAGCACATGCGCGGCGTCCAGACGCTCGTGACGAACACGGTGCTCTCTCTGCCCTCGCTTTCCAACGTGTGCTCGATCCTTGCACTTTTGGTATTCATGTTCACGGTGCTTGGCATGCAGCAGTTCACGTACCTGCGACGCGGCGAGCAGATCACGGCCGATCGCAACTACGAGACCTTTGGCAACGCGCTCCTCGTCAGCCTGCAGTGCCTCACGAGCGACGGCTGGTCGTCCATCATGTTCGAGGCGCGGAGCGACCCCGAGCATGGCTCTTGGAGGGCCGTGCCCTTCTTCCTCAGCTTCCAAGTGCTCGTGACCGTCGTCCTCAATCTGGTGGTCGCCGTGATCCTCGAGAACTTTACGAGCCTGGGCGGCACCAACGACGACTTGATCGACAGCAAAGCCGTTGAGCTCTTCTCGGAGATTTGGGCCAACTTCGACCCGGACGCCAACCAGAGGATCCCGGCCCACCTGCTGCCCGACCTTGTCAGGGCCATCCCACAGCCGGTCGGGCTACAGGGTGCACCGCGCACTTGGGTGCTGAGCGCGTGCATGAATCTCGGGCTCCAAGCCGATGAGAATGGCGAGCTCCACTTTCCCGCCGTGCTTCGCGCGCTCGTCAAGTTCAACTACATGATGCATATGGAGGAGGGACTCGGCCCTGCAACGAAGCATCCCAAGCACCGTAAAGTCGAGTTCGGCCAAGTGCAGCCGGCCAAAGTCGACCCAAATTTGGGAGTCATGCCGCCCAAGAGCAATAAGCGGTCGCTGCTCTGGATTGGAGGCCACTCGCCCACTAACGAGCAGCTCGCGACGGCGCGCATCTTCGCGCTCGAGCTCCTCCGCCTCACGACTCTGCGCCTCTTAGACCAGTTGCGACGGCGAGCACGAGCGCGCGCGTCAGCGAGAGCTCGGGACGTCAAGGAGGGGCAAGGCGGCGCCATTGGCGCGCACGACGCAAGGCGCGTCGTGTTCGGGGGAGACGCGGAGGGGGGCGGCTTTGGGTACGCGACTCTGGCCAACGCGTCTAGCCAAGACCCCGAAGGTGCAGCTCAAAAGCAGTTGGGCAGCGATGCGGGCTCTTCGGCGGCGATGGCGAAAGGCAGCGCGCAGGGCATGCATGCGCAAAAGACCAATTTGCGCGCCAGCGGGCTGGCTCCAAGAGCTCAATTCGTGGTGGTCGAGGAGGCGGCGGACAGCACGTGGAGCTCAGGGCATGGGCACGAGTCTATGCACACGCTCCGAGCGCAGCATGATTCGCTGCTGCACCTGCATCAGCCCCCTTCGCTTTCACTCTCCACAACGCCGACCGAGATGACGTCTGACACGACATCCGCGTACGCCTCTCTTGTGTCGCAGCGGCCGCTGTCGCCGCTGCTCCTTCGCCCTGTGCTGTCGCCGTCGTCCCCGAACGCCATGCGCCTTGCACCGTTTGTGAATGCGGACGGCAAGGTGAACCTCGGCCTCTCCGAAAGCCTGAAGGCGAAGGCAGTCGCCGGCGCTTCGGAGGCGATCGCCAACGCCAATGCCGCCTTGGCCACCGCGCAAGCGGTGGCGAAGCAGGCGCTTGTGGCGGAGGCGGCCGCGGCCGAGGCGGTCGCAAGGGCCGAGGCGGCCGCCTCAGTGGCCTCGATTGCGGCGACCGTAGCGGAGGCGGAGGAGTTGCAGTATGCGATGCAAGCCGCAGCCGCTCGTGAGGATTTTGCGGAAGCCGCGGCGTTCAAGCAGGCACTCGAGCCGCTGCGAGCGAGACTGAACGAGCCTGCAAATTTGCCCTCGCCAGCCGCACCTGCGCCTGCCGCGCTCGCCTCGCCATCCGCCAGAATGGCTGGCACACTCACCCTCACGCTCGAGGGGCAGCTTGACGCCTTCAGCCCGCAGGCAGAGCAGGCGGTGCTTGCCCGGCTGGCCGCCCTCGGCGGCGTGCACCCATCACAGCTTGTGGTGCTCTCGCGCCGTGCGGGCTCGGTGATCCTTGAGGTGGCCGTTTTGCACTCGACCTACCAACGGCTGAAGGCGCTTTCGTTCCTGCGCGCCGTGCGAGCCGTAACCACCGAGGAGCTCAGCAAAGTCATTGGCGTGCCCGTGCTTGCGGCGCACTGCGATTTCACGAGCGCGGAGCCGCAGTCGCCGCCGCCATCACGGCCAGCCGAGGAGGAAGAGGCGGTGATGGCAGAGGCTCTGGCGGCGGCAGAGGCGGAGATCAGGGTGCCGGAGATCAGGCGGAGATCAGGCGGAGATCAGGCGGAGATCAGGGTGCCAGCGGCCATGCCTTCCGTTTCGCCGGTGCCTAATGATTATCATAATCTGTTCGCGGCCAGGGTGCCGGCGGCCAGGGTGCCGGCGGCCATCGCTCCTGCAGCCAGTGCGCCGACGGCCGTGCTGGTCAGCGAACCGGCGCTACAGCATCGGCTCGGATACGTACCACCCGCTCAGGCGCAGACTGCCGAAGTGGTTCACATCCCTTGGCGCTCACCCACGCGTGCCGCGATCGCCCAGAACATCGCCGCCGCCGCCCCCCCTGCGGCGGCCACGCCGGTATTTGGCGCCTTGCTGAATTCCGCGGCATCCACTACCGGTACCGTGCACAGAAACGCACCATCTGGAGTCGACGAGGCCGACTTCCACATGAAGTACGAGTCTTTGGCGGGTCCGGGCAATTTGGATCAGTCGATGGCCTCGCGCATCGCGCGCCGGCGGTTGATCGGCAGCCAAGAGCGCGCAGGCCAAAAGTCGCCCACGCCAGAAGTCGCCCACCGGGTGACGGGCGCATGTTGGTCCCCCTACATGCACCAAAGCTCGCAGGGTATTTAAGTCAGTAGTTGAAGCTGGGTTTCATGACGACCGTTTGAACTCGCTCGTCGCTCAGTGTAGTCTGTCGCTCAACACACGACGCACCGCCGACGACACCGCGCGACACCACCGACGACACGTGAACGGAACAGACTCTCAAGTTCTCAACGCACTCCACACACCCGACCGCACGACCGCCGGGACCCTCCGGCGCACACCGCAGTCCCAACTTGCACACGCCTCCCCCGATAGATGGGCTCATCAAGGCCTCCCCCTGATAGATTGGCTCATCAAGGCCTCCCCCTGCTGGATCGGCTCATCAAGGCCCCTCCCTGATGGATCCGCTCATCAAGGCCCCTCCCTGATGGATCGGCTCATCAAGGCCCCTCCCTGATGGATCGGCTCATCAAGGCCCCTCCCTGATGGATCGGCTCATCAAGGCCCCTCCCTGATGGATCGGCTCATCAAGGCCCCTCCTGATGGATCGGCCGGACGACACGGCTCGGGAGATCTCGGGAGATTGCGCCTCATCGGGAGATTATCACAGCCCCCCAAGGATAGGGTCATCATCGTACACGAAGTGCTTGCCGCCGCCACAGCGCCAGCCGTTGCCCGACCGGAACCACGAAAAGCCCTCTGGACATGGCCCCATTGTCCGAAGGCGCTCGAGAAGGCGCGCGTCGCGATCAAAGTCCTCAAGCTTCTCGTCATCGCCTGCTTGCACGAGCTCCTCGCGTTCCTTGCGCCGCTGCAGCACGCCATCAGCACGCCATCAGCACGCCATCCGCACGCCATCCGCACGCCATCCGCACGCGATCAGCACGCACTCAGGAAGCAATCGGAAAGCAAGCGGAACGCAACCAGAAAGCAATCAGCACGCAATCCGAACGCAATCAGCATGCAATCGGCATGCAATCAGCATGTACTCAGTAAGTAGTCAGAAACAATCATACGCAATCAAAGAAAACCATCATGATGCAATCAGAGGTCCTCGCCTGCTTTTGGAAGTCGATCGCCTGCGTCACCGCCATCAACATCGGCTTCGCCTGCCGCTTGAGAGCCTTGCCAACCGCGCCGGCCGTCATCCCCGTCTGACGTGCCACGCGCGCCGAGAGGTCCTCGGGGAAGCTCGCTTGTCCTTCCACAGCAGCGCCAAGCAATTCGGCGAGCTCCGCGCGAGAAGCGTCATCGTCATCATACCCGAGAGCCTTGACCGCTTCCTCAAGGGCCTCGGCCAAATCGGTCTCCTCCTTCTCGCCGTCATCGTCGTCCTTGCCGTCCTGATGAGGGGGGCAATCAGTGCTCAGTGGAAAGCAGCCGCCATAAGTGGCCATCGACCATCAGTCGGCATCAGCGGCCATCAGTGGCCATCAGTCGTCATCAGTGGCATTCAGGCGTCATCAGTGGCCATCCGCCCTGCTCACCTCCATCTTGGCCTCCCGGATCGCCTTCTGCAGGTCAAACGAGGGCGGTGTGAAGAACACAGGCTCGGCCGTCTGGAAGAGTGGTGGGGGGGTCGGGGCGCGCGAAGGCAGGCGCGACGAGAGCGCTCGGGACGGCGCTCCGCCGGCGCTCCCCTTCATCTTGAGCAGCGTGACGAGCGCCGCATCGAGCGCCTCCGTCGTCACTGTGGTGGTCCCTCGGGTGGCACATTCGACTGTGACGCGCTTCACAAACGTCTCGACGTCACGCCCGTTCGCCCACGACGGCGCGTCCACCAACGGCGCCATCCACTGCTCAAGAGCGCTCGGGAGAGCGCCTGTGGGAAGCGAGAGCTTCTTGGCGGCGAGCTGAAGGGCAGCAAGCTCCGCGGCGGCCGCTGCTGTGAAGTCGGGGAAGTCAATCACGTCCGCTACGCGCGACTTGAGGCCCGGGTTGACCTGATGAGTGAGGCAATCAGACGTCCTCAGCGGCAGTCGGGCGTCATCAGTGGCAGTCGGGCGTCATAAGTGGCTATCTGCCATCTTCTTCACCTTGTCGAGCATCTCGCTCATCTGGCCTTGGTAGCCTGCAAAGATGACGACCATCTTCCCCTTGTACGCCTCCTCCGTGAGCAACGTCACAATCTCGTCAATCGCCTCCTGCATGTAGCTGCGCCCCAGTGGGTCATACAGCCGGTAGGCTTCGTCAATGAAGAGGACGGCGCCGCGTGCGGACTCGAAGATCTCGCGCGTCTTCGCGCCAGTCTGTCCGACGAAGCCCGTGGTGAGCTGCGACGCGGACACCTGTGCGCTCCGGCAGGGGATGTGCGCGCCGTGGTGAGCACTTGCATGCACGGGAGTGGTCGGGGCTGCGCTGCCACGCGCGCCGAGGTGAGCACTTGCACGCGCGGGCGTGTCTTTCTCGGGGGCTGCGCGCGGCTGCGCCGCGACGCGGACGCACCTGCACCACGTCGGCGGAGGGGAGCACGCCGAGCGCCTCGAAGAGCATCCCCATACGACGAGCAACGGTCGTCTTGCCTGAGGAGGAGGGGCGCCAACAGACGTCATCAACGTTAGTCTGGGTAGCAATGAGCCGCAATGAGCCGCAATCAAACGTAATCAGCCGCAATTAGATGTAATCAGACGTAACGGCCGTCACACCTGTCCCCGGGCTCCCTTGGAACGCAAACGTGAGTGCGAGGTCATCGATCGGGTTCCGGCCGGCGGCCTTGGCTGCCTGCATGACCACTTGGTACTCTGTCAGCCGAGCCTTGATGGCATCGCACCTGTGGGGAGAAGGAGCGCCGTGATGAGCACGTGCATGCGTGGGGCTCAGGCAGCCGAGCCTTGATGGCATCGCATCACGTGCGGTTGCAATCACGCCCCTTGTCAGAGGCACTCAAAGTGGCAATCAGAGGGCAGTCAGAAGGCACTCTGATGGCACTCTGATGGCGCTCAGAGGGCAGCGCACCCAATGAGACCGTCGAAGATGATCGAAGGGTCGGTCACGTGCGGCTTCTCGATCACAAAGTCGGAGATCAGCAGCTCCGTCTGCGAGGCGCGTGTCTCGGCCGGCAGGGCTTCGAGGCGCGCCTCCGCACGCAGCACCGCTGACGAAACGCTATTGTCGACCGCACCCGCGTTGCCAAAATTGGGACGAAGGCGAGCGCGTGCAAGGTCCTGCTGGACCACCAGCCGCGCCGTCTCGGGCGCGATCGTCTTGCCACGACGTTCGACGTTCCGCAGCAGGATGCGCAGCAGAGCCTCGTCATCGTAGTCGTCGAAGATGAACGCCTTGTCGAGCTGGAAGCGGCGCGCGAGCCCGGGGTTGCCGCGGCGCAGCATCGACTCCATCTCATTACGATAGCCAAGCAAAAGGACGCACCGGTCTGCTCCCGCATCGCCCTGCATGCAACGGGGGAGGCCATCAGTGGCAATCAGTGGCAATCAGGGGCAATCACCGGTCTGCTCCCGCATCGCCCTGCATGCAACGAGGCAGGGAGGCCATCAGTGGCCATCAGTGGCAATCAGTGGCAATCAGGGGCAATCACCGGTCCGCTCCCGCATCGCCCTGGCTGCATGCGCGCGTGACGAGGCACTCGCAAATCGCGGTCATCAAAGAGGCACTCGCAATCAGCGATCATCAGAGAGGCACTCGGAGAGGCAGTTAGTGGCCATCAGCGCACTTGCACGCGCGAGACGAGGGTGTTGATGACTGCCGTCTTAAACGGATCTCCCGATGCGCCACCGCCGCCGCCGGGGCCTCCAAAGCTACTAAGCGGATCGAGCCCGTACGCTTCGTCAATGACGAGCACACAGCCGAGCGCCTTGTCAAGCAGCGCGTTGGTCTTCTCCTCGGACTGGCCGAGAGCTGATCCGATGAGGTCCGCCGGCGTCGCGAGCACAACATCACCTGCATGCAATGAGGGAGCCACTCAGAGGCAAGCAGAAGCAATCAAGTCCACGGGTGTCGCGAGAGCACAATCTCGCGAGAGCACAATCTCGCGAGAGCGCAATCTCGCGAGAGCACAATCTCGCGAGAGCACAATCTCGCGGGAGCACAATCTCGCGGGAGCACAATCTCGCGGGAGCACAATCTCGCGGGAGCACAATCTCACCCTTGGAGAGCAGCCCGAGCTCGCGCAAGATCTGTCCGTACAGCTTGGCGACGGTCGTCTTACCTGTGGGGTGGGGAGGGGAGCGCCGTGGTGAGCACTTGCATGCAGCTCGAGCGATGTCCGTACAGCTTGGCGACGGTCGTCTTACCGGTACCCGGGTTGCCCACGAAGACGCGATTGAGGCTCACCTGTGAGGTGCGCCGCGCCGTGATGAGCACTTGCATGCCGGGGGTGCCAGGATCGCCCACGAAGACGCGATTGAGGCGATCAAAAGGCCAATCAAAGGGCATCAGAGGAAATCAGAGGTGATCAGTGGCAATCCCCTCAAGCGGCGGCAGCTCCATCTCTTCATCAGAGGTCATCAGTGGCAATCCCCTCAAGCGGCGGCAGCTCCATCTCTTCATCAGAGGTCATCAGTGGCAAACACCTCAATCGGCGGCAGCTCCATCTCTTCGCGCGCCGCATTCGACTCCGCTAGCTTGAGAAGGCTGTCGACCGACGCTTTGACCTGTTGCAGCCCCTCCATCTGGCGCAGCGCCCGCAACGGCGCGCTCGTCTCCGGCTCGAGAAGGCGCGGCGGCGCGCCGAGCAAGTCCGCACGCTCGATGCGGAAAATGTCCGGCTGGGCGCCGGCACGGCGCTCGGCGAGCACGCGAGCCGTCTGCCTCTCGGCGGTCAGCTCGACTAGACTCTCGATGGCTCGAGCATTCGCGAAGCCCACGTTGCCGCGCCCCTTGCCGAGACGACGCGCGGCGGCGCGCACGTAACGGCCATCGCTCAGCCGGTACGACGGCTTCGTCAGGCCCAGACGAAACTCGAGGAGCTTGATGAGCTCGTCATCACTAAAGTCGGACAGGGCAAAGCGCCGCCGGATTCGGCTCCCGAGGGCGCCGTTGTTGAACGGGAGCAACTCCTCAAACATGGGCTTCTCATACCCTGCGAGCACGGGCAATTAGGGCAATTAGGGCAAGTAGGTCAATTAGGGTTTCTTCGGGCAATTCGGGTGATTAGGGTTCGTCGGGCAATTAGGGTTCGGGTACTCCTCAAACATGGGCTTCTCCTAGCGAGCACGAGCGCGAGCCGCATCCTCCGTTATCATCAGCCGGGGTCATCAGCCGGGGTCATCAGCCGGGGTCATCAGAAGGGGTCATCAGCCGGGGTCATCAGAAGGGGTCATCAGCAGGGTTCATCAGCTTACCTGCGAGCACGAGCGCGAGCCTGCCCCCTCGCTTGTCCATCTCCTCTGTCAGCTGGTAGAGCACTCGCTTGGCTCCCTTGTCCGAGGGCTCGAGCTGTGAAGAGGGCAGGGTGGGGCGCCGTGGTGAGCACTTGCATGCTGGGCTCCCTTGTCAGCGGGCTCGAGCTGATGGCATCGTCCGCGAGAAGCATCGATGAGAGTCATAATTAGGATCGTCCGCGAGACCGATGAGAGTCATAATTAGGATCGTCCGCGTGAAGAATCGATGGCACTCCGATTGGCAAGCAGGGGTACTCATAGGCAATCAAACGGCCATCAGAGGTCATCACCTGATGCGCATCGTCTACAAGAAGGACGCCGCCAGTGTCATCACGCGCCCGAAGGTCCTTGCGACGCACTCCGATGTCGAAGTCGTGATCCCGGCGGGTGATCGTTGAGCCGTTGGAGAGTGCGAAGCTCACCTGTGCCCCGAAGTGCACGTCGTACTTAATCAGCATGCAATCAGCATGCAATCAGTAAGTAGTCAGAAGCTCACCTGTGCCCCGAAGTGCACGTCGTACGTGTCACGATAGGGCGACCGCGCATCGGTCCGAGTGCAGTGATGGACGATCCGTCCGATGTGGCCCCACGTGCCCTCGCGCCGCGCCTCCACCGTGTCACCCACCTGATGAAGGAAGCAATCCAACCAAATGAGGGAGGCCATCCTAGCTCAGCCGTCATCAGCCGCGCCGAAGCTCGGCTTGCCATCATCAGCCGTCATCAGCCGCGCCGAAGCTCGGCTTGCCATCATCAGCCGTCATCAGCCGCGCCGAAGCTCGGCTTGCCATCATCAGCCGTCCTCAGCCGCGCCGAAGCTCGGCTTGCCATCATCAGCCGTCATCAGCCGCGCCGAAGCTCGGCTTGCCATCATCAGCCGTCATCAGCCGCGCCGAAGCTCGGCTTGCCATCATCAGCCGTCCTCAGCCGCGCCGAAGCTCGGCTTGCCATCACCAGCCGTCCTCAGCCGCGCCGAGCCGCGCCTCGGCCAGCTTGCCCACCTGCAGCGTCCCATTACCAGGCGCGTCGAACATCTCAAAGAGCTTCTCGAGGCCCTCGACGCCGCCGTCCTGCAGCTGCGCACCCGTGACGCGCACCACGCGCCCCTGTGGAAGCAGCTGTAGCTCGCCGAGGAGCTCCGCGTAGAGGGCTGCATAGAGCGACTTGCCTGTGGGGAGGGGAGGGGAGGGGCGCGCCGTAGTGAGCACTTGCATGCTGGGCGAGCGATGCCCCCCCCCGAAGAGGGAATGGCCGGTGCCGGGGTCACCCGTCAGACCATCGGTAGGGCGCCGTGGTGAGCACTTGCATGCTGGGCGAGCGGGGCTTACCGGTGCCGGGGTTGCCCGTGAGCACCATCGAGAGAGGTTTCTGCTTCGGATCGTCGCCGCGCTCGCGCTCGAGCGCAACCGCGTCCGTCAGCTCCTGCGCATGTCTCTTGAGCTCATCAAGTCCAACAAGGCGTTTGATGGCGGCGAGGGCGGGCGGATCCCCAGCGCGGATCTCCCAAGCACCAGATGCGAGTGCCGAGGACGCGACGGCCTTCACGTGCACAAAACGACGCTGCCATGGCACCGTCTTTGTCGTCACGGCGGCAGCTGGCGCCGCCCATGCCGTCGCGGTGGTGGCCGCCGCCGCCGGCATGCCGACGACGTTGCCTACGCGGCCGCCTCCGCCGCCAGACCAGCCGAGGACAGGGCCGATGCCGCAACCGACGAGAAGCAGCAGGGTCAGACCAAATCGCTGGATGGGGCCATAGCCGCTTCGAGCCCAGCCTTTCGCAGCCCATCGAGCACGTGCTGCGCAACCGGCCGCTCGTACGTCCCCACGCATGCCTGGTATTCCCAGTTCGCTTCCATCATGATCCTCTCGGCCCTTGCCTCGTCGACGTAGCACACCATCATGAGCACGCGCGACACGTACTCGCGCATGTTGAAGCCGTCGTTCATCAGGAACACGCTGTACTCCTCCGAGGCACTCATCACCTCGCTGTCCGGCGCAACCTCCGCGGCGGCGTAGACTCCGCCGCTGGGAAGGATGAGCACGGGCTCGTTCGAGCTCGCTGCCGTCGAGCTCTCGGTGGCATCGCATGCTCGTACGGCCGGTGATCGCAGAATTGCAAACGGCACGTTCGGAAACTGCAGCGCGCAGCACAGCGTCGGGGCGAGTTGGGGGAAGCGCATCCATCCACGAGGATTCTCCTCAACACGAATTCCTCAACTTACTTGAGCGTGCGCGGGTGTGCACCCCATTTTGAGGAACACCTTTCGAGAGCATCGATAGTGGCCTTAGCCTTCGGCGGAGATTTTGGAGCTCGGATGCTCCAAATTTGGGCGGGGCTTCCGGTGCCGACCGCGGGGCTTCTCGGTGTCGCGTCCAGGACGCTGCACGAGCAAGTACGCACGCACCCCATCAAACAGGCTCGAATATGTCTCGAACTTGGAATATGGCCGACTCCTTCCAGCCTGCGCCCCCTTCGCCAGCAGCATCTCCGCCGCCGCTCCCTGAATTCCTCCCCACACGCTTCGCCTCCGCAAATACGGCCGAAGAGACCGTGGAGAGGCAACACTTGGCCAATGTAGAAGCAGGACAAGTAGCTCTGGAGCCCGATACTGCCGCTGCCGCCCGCGACACTGCCACCGCCCCTGCCGTTGCCACCGCCCGGAGGGGTTGGCTCTGGTACTCTGCCACTCGAAGCGCAGGACAGGTGCCACTCACAGTCATCGCCAAGCGCTTCCTCTTTCTGGGCGCCATCGCCTTCGGCGGGCCGCCCGCGCACGTCGCGCTCTTCCAGGTGCAGACATGGCGGCCAGAGTTGCTGGACGACGCCGCGTTCGCCTCGGCGTTTGCTCTAACGCAGGCCCTGCCCGGCCCGTCGTCGACGCAGCTCGTGATCTTGATGGGTATCCTGATGGGCGGAGTTTCCGGCGGTCTCGTCGCCTTCATTTGCTTCTCGCTCGTCGCAACGACGACGATGGGGATCCTCGGTTGCATCATTTTTTATGCGTCGGAGGTCTCGATGGCCCCGGAGATGGAAGCGACGCTCCAGGGAGTCCAGATGGGTCTCACCGCGGCCGCGGTCTCCATCGCAATCAAGGCTGCCCTCGACCTGTCGGCCAAGCTCGCGAGCGAGCCTCTGACGCGCTGGCTCAACGCGCTCGCGGCAGCCGCGAACCTGCTCGCACCGGACATTCCATGGGTGCTTCCGCTCTCGCTGTTCGTCGCGGGGTGCCTGCAGGCGTCCCAGGGTCGTTTCAAGGCGTTCTGGGCGCGTGTTGGCCTCCTTGCCGATCAAGAGGGGCCTGCAAAGGCTCCTTCGGCCGCAGTACGTGACCAGCCAGTCACGTACCTTCTCGCAATGCTGTGCCTGATTACATGGATCGCTCTGTTCGCCGGGCTGGTTTTCTGGCAGGGGCTCGGGCCGCCGTGGTGGGCCGACCTCTTCGAGCGCTTCTACCGGGCGGGGTCTCTCGTGTGGGGCGGCGGCCCCGTGGTCCTCCCGCTGCTCCTGCCGGAGGTCGTGCCCAGATTTGTGTCCGAAGTGCAGTTCCTGCAGGGCTTCGCCTTCGCACAGGCGATGCCCGGTCCCATGTTCAACTTCGCCGCCTACCTGGGCGGCGTGTACCAGGGCCCGCTCGGCGCGATAATTGCGTGGTTCGGCCTCTTCCTTCCTGGGCTTCTGCTCATCTACGCGGCGCTCCCGTTTTGGGCACTCGCGACTACCCACCCAGGCACCCAGTCCTTCCTTAAGGGTGTGAACGCGGCCGCTTCGGGCCTCGTCATCGCGGCGGCGTTTACCCTGTTCGACGTCGTGCGCACGCCGCCACAGCGCGCGATCACGCTCCTGACCTTCATCATTCACAACTACTTCGGACCCAAGAACTTCGGACCCAAGTATAACCCGCCAGCCACCATCGCGATCGGCGCGCTGCTCGGCCTGCCGCTCTGCGTGCCGTACGTCCTCACGCATCCGCGCCCCTGAGTTGGCTGAGAGCGCGGCATGGCTGGGTTAATGGCCGAGATCCGAGATGTGAGAAATCTGCGGGGAGTCGAGCACAGGAGCTCAACAGTGCAGGGTGTAACGCAGGGTGCATATGCAATCATCATATGTTCCCCGTCTGGTGCGCTAGCGCCTAGCCGGTGCCGCTGCGCGGTCGGACGGGGGCGGAGCGGAGCCCGTGCGAGCGCCGAGCCGCCGGCGGGAGGGCGGAGGCGCGCGTGCGTCCTTGCCGTTCGCCCTGGGTGTTCGGAATTCGAGTTCGAAATATACACGCTGTCGACTTCCCCGCGTATCACTGATCAAAGCTGTCGAATTACACTTGTGCTGATCAGTCAGGGAACACCGTACACGCTCTTTATGCCTGGGTAACCCCTCACCAGGTGTACGCTGCCATTTCGTGCGGCGGCGTGTTTCTAGCTATTTAGTCAGGGATGCGCCACGTGCCGCCTGGACTGAGTTGCGCCTCCTTTTGGCGCCGCTTGCCTATGGCGAGGTGCACGGTGCTTCCATCGACGAGGCCGCACGCCTCAACGGTCTCGGCGGCACTGAGCACGCGTCCTTTGAAGATGAGAGTCTGGCAGTCAACGGGCACGCCGAGCGTGTCCTGAGCAGCCTGCATGAGCGCGAGCATGCCGTCCGCTGGGCGTATGAAGATGGTGGCCGTATCCCCCGCCTTGGCATCCCTGACGGTCAGGCACAGCTCCTCGCGGGAGCGACGCTCCTGGGGCACCGCCACCATAACCACGGAGCCCTCGCGGCACCCGACGTCGCGCAACGTCTGCAGATCGTGAAGCCACGTGCTATCCAGTCGCAACCGCGTCGTTGGAGGAGCTTGCGTGCGCCGGCCGGCGACCAGGTGGTTTGCGCCGCTGGCTCGCACGAACTCGTCGAAGAGCTGGCCGATGCTTGCGTCGGCGCTGATGGTGAACGATCGGAGTGCCAGGAACGGCGCCTGCACGGACACGCCGATCGACTGCGCCGCGCCGCCGCCCGCGCGCCGCCGCTTCGCGGCGGGCGCCTCGTCCTCGAGGCGCGTTGCCTCGTCTGGGCTGAGTGGCGCGAGCTCGCCAAAGTACCACACTTCCTTCGGCGGCGGCTCACCAAAGTGCTTGCGGTAGAGCACGAGCGACAGGTGGCAGCGGCGCGAGCGTCGTGCCGCGTCCGTGTCCTCGTCCACGTCCGGCGACCGGTGGACCATCTGGCCACACACGACGTGGCAGCTCTCCGCGTAGGCGGCCGTGTCGAGCACGTGCGCCTCCCACATCTGCAGCACGGCCGGCGGCGCTGCGAGCGCCGTGTCCTCAAAGTCAGCTGCGAGCACCTTGAGCACGAGGAAGCGCTTGTACTCATGCAGGATGGCCTGCACGTGCGCCTTGTCGCACGCCGTCGCCCGCATGTGACGCTTGCACAGGGCGCGCGTCGGCACGGAGACGAGGTTCTTCCACACGTCGGCGGCGGTCCTTCCACCATCGGCTGAGGATGAGGCGGCCATTCTGTTTTCACAGCCTGATAAAAGGCGTTTCACACTATGAAAGTTCCTGTGAATGGAAAAGTAAATAGCCAGTTCCAGAATAGAAGGACGTCTAAGAGGGTTCCAGGCTGTCCTCACACATAACTACTCACATATAACTAGTATGACCGCTACAGGAACACGCATTGTGGCATTGATCAGAGCCACTCATCCTCCTCCTCCACTGGCTGGGCGCTGACGGGCGCCACTGCTGGCGTGGCGACGGCGTGAGCCCGTGGCCGTGCCGATACAGACGGCGCGGGCTCAGGCTTCGGCGCGGGCCTCGGCGCGGATGGCGCCGCGAGCGCAGGCGCGGGCGTGGATGCCGGCGCAGGCGCGGGCTTGGATGCCGGCGCGGGCGCCGACGCGGATGTGGGCGGGCACGCCGTCCGGCTCTCGTTGCTCAAGTCCGCCTGCGCAGCCTGAGCGGTTTGCGCGGCCTGTGCCGCGATGGACGCCAGGTATGCCTCCATCGCCGCCGTGCGACGGCGGCGCTCACCAGGGCGCTCTGTGGGAACAGTGGGGTCGGGCAGCCTTGCCAGCGTGTCGAGCGTGCTCGATGTGGTGGTGGTGAAGAAGGATGCAGCCGGAGGCGGTGGCAAAGAAGCCTCGGGCGGTGGCGGCGGGTGCGATGGTGCTGCAGAGGCCGTTGGGATGGCAGCGATGCTACTACTGCTGCCGCCGCTGCTGCCGCCGTCGCCGCTGCTGCCGCCGCCGCCGCTGCTGCCGCCGCCGCTACTGTTGCCGCCGCCGCCGAGACTGTTGCCTTGAGTTGTGCTGCTGCATTTGCCACGGGACGGCAGCGGCTTCGAAGCAGCGGGTGGCTGCAGCGACGTCCGTCTGATCGAGGCCGGCTGCGAGGGGGCGGTGCCAGGGGGCGCCTGGGACAGCGCCTGGGATGCGCGGGGACGCCGACCTGCGGGGGGTGGCGCGGGCGGAAGCGCCATCTGGAGCGACTCCACCGCTTGCCGAAGCTGCTTCGGGTCCACGGAGACAGCTGTGTCCTTGATGACGACAGAGATGGCCGGCGTGAAGGTCAGATACTCATCCTCGAGGCTATCCGTGCGCACCCAGAAGCCGTCATCATCCTGCATCAGGCCGCTGCTGCTCGCACCAGTGTCGGGGATGTCACCCACATCCGGAGCAATGCCGCGGCCGCTATCGGCGTCGCAACCACCCTGCTGCTGATCAAGGCTGTGCGACGATTTGGGAGAGGAAGGGCAGGTGGCCAAGTCCTCTTTCATAGCCGTCAGATGGTGAGTAACTTCTTCCGCCTCAGCCATCTCCGGAGGTCGCTTCCACACGCGCTTCTTGGTCACCTTGTTGAAGTAAAACTTCTTGCCCTCGGGCGTCGTGCGCACCTGCCAAGTGTGCGTGGCACACTCGGCTTCCACCATATGCCCTCACAAGGATGCCCAAAACAAGGACGCCCAAAAGAGCCGTTCAAGTTCGTCACACCTAACCACCCCTCGTACTTGTGGAACTTGACCCATTCGAGCTGATACTTTTTCGGCAAGGCAACACCATTCACAGGTGAAATCGGTCAGTCGAATCGGCCGTGTTTTTCATCTAAGGAGAAGCTGTCCCTCGGAGCCCGGCTCCGAGGCTGCCAGCGCGACGACGACGCCGCTTTTGGCATCCCTCCTGCTCGTGCTCAGGAGCGCCACCTCGACAGGCCCTCCCATAACGCCACGCCAAACCCAAGTCATGGTCTCGACGACCCCCTCGTCCATAGCCTCCGGCGGCCACGACCTTGCGCTGGATGATGCGCCCTCGCTCTCGACGCCTGCGCGGCCTCCGTCCGCGCTCGTGCGCCTGCCACTCTCGCTGCCGCGCGAGGCGCAGGCGCAGCTCACCGCATCGGCCGCGCTCGCGCACCGCCGCCTGTACGTGGCGCTGCGCGGAGACTGGCAGCTACTGAGCATCTCGGAAGTGCACGCGAAGCTGCACTGGGTCTACCAGCACGTGGCGCGGACGCAGCCCGCGCTGGACGTGCGCGTGCTGCTGCCGTGCGCGTCGAGCGACATCGGCCCGGGCGCGCCCGAGCTCGATGTCCTCATCGGCAAGCCCGAGGAGGAAGAGGAGCTCGAGGCCATCAACGCGGCACGCAAGGCGCTCGACCTGCCCCCTCTCGGCTTCGTCACCGTCGAGGTGGCCGCGCTCGCCGACGCGAGCAGCACGTGGCTGCCACCGCCCGTTGGCGGCACAGCGGCCGGCGCAGGCGCCGCCGCCACCGCCGCCACCATCGACGGCGACGGCGACCTCAACGCGCCGGCACCGATGTGCTCTCACGTGTGCGTGGGGGGCACGTTTGACTACCTTCACGTGGGCCACAAGCTACTGCTCTCGCTGGCGGCGTACTGCGCATCGGAGCGGCTCGTGTGCGGCGTGTCGGACGCGCCGCTGCTCCAAAAGAAGACCCTGAGGGAGCTGATGCAGGTGCGTTGGATGCCACTGATGACCTGCCTTGCATGCAAGTGCTCATCACGGCGCGCTCGACACCCCCTCCATGCAGCCGATCGAGCTCCGGCTCGCCCTCGTCGACGACTTCGTTCACTCGATCAAGCCGTCGATCAAGCTCGAACTGAGTGCTCTGCAGGTCTGTGAACGTTCACAGATCAAGCCGCTCGGAGGGCCGCTGATGGCCGCTGATGATGGCCACTGATGATGGCCGCTGATGGCCGCTGATGGCCGCTGATGATGGCCACTGATGATTGCCGCTGATGGCCGCTGATGGCCGCTGATGATGGCCGCTGATGGTGGCCGCTCTGCCGGGCGCTGATGAGCTCTGATGAGCTCTGATGAGCGCTGATGAGCTCTGATGAGCTCTGATGAGCTCTGATGAGCGCTGATGAGCGCTGATGAGCTCTGATAAGGAGGATGGGCGTGTGGTTGCATCTCTGAGTGCATGCTGATTGCCTCCTCAGGACGGATACGGCCCCGCCACCCGCGACGGCGCTCTCGAGGCGATCGTCGTATCGGCAGAGACGGCGTCGGGTGGCGCCGCATGCAATGCCAAGCGTGCGCAGGGTGCCCATTCCGACGGGGTGGTCCTTCCCCCGTTGAGGGTCATCACGATGCCGCTCGTGGCGGACGCGCCGCCCGCGCCGCCCGCGTCCTCGGCTGTCGGCGCGGCGGCGGCGGCGACGGCGGTGGCGGCGGTGGCCGAGGAGGACAAGGTGAGGCCATGTAATTGCATCTGATTGCATCTGATTGCATCTGATTGCATCTGATTGCATTGAGGAGGAGGAGGACAAGGTGAGCTGCACGGACGCACGGCGCGCTCGCCTTGCATGCAAGTGCTCACCACAGCGCCCTGCCCCTCAGGTGAGCTCCACGGACGCACGGCGCGCCCAGCTCGCACAGCTCCGAGGCTCACGTCTCGGACTGGAACGTCACTGGTGCCGGCGCACTTTCGAACATGCTGATTGCATGCTGATTGTATGCTGATTGCATACTGATTGCATGCTGAGTGCATGCTGAGTGCATGCTGAGTGCATGCTGATTGCATGTTGATTGCATGCTGATTGCATGCTGATTGCATGTTGATTGCATCTGTCATCAGGTGCCGGCGCACTCCCGAACATGGTCCGTACGTCATCGGGCTGACGGGCGGGATCGCGTCGGGAAAGTCGACCGCGCGCAAGATGCTCGTTGAGCTCGCGAGCGAGATGGCATCTGCTGCTGAGCTCGCGGGCGAGATGGCAGCTGCTGGCGCCATCGATGGCGGCGCCGGTGGCGGCTGGCTCGAGGCGATCGATTGCGATTTGCTCGCACACGAGGCATACCAGCCCGGTACTCCCCCGTTTGCGGCGCTGGTGGCCGCATTCGGCAACGCGATCGTGAGCGCGGATGGCACGATCGATCGAAAGGCGCTCGGCGCGCTCGTCTTTCATGAAGATGGCGGAGCCAACATGAAGCGCCTCACCGACATCGTGTGGCCCGCGACTGCGGCTCTCGCGGCATCGAAGATTGCCGCGTCCAAGGCCCAGGTGGTGGTCATGGAGGCGGCCGTCCTTCTCGAAGCCCAGTGGGATGCGATGGTGGACGAAGTCTGGGTCATCAGCGCGAGCCACCCCGCCGTCCTCGAGCGACTCGCTAGCCGTAATTGCCTCTGATTGCAGGCTGATTGCAGGCTGATTGCAGTCTGAGTGCATTCTGATTGCATTCTGATTGCGTCTGTCCTCAGGTAATGGCCTCTCGACCGAGCAAGCGGAGGCACGGATAGCTAAGCAGATGACGACTGAGCAGCGCCTCGCGCGCGCACATGTGCCCCTCTCGTCTGCGTTCAGCGAGGAGGCGACACGTCAGCAGCTCGCGACGGCGCTCGAGGGCGCGCGCCGACGGCGTCAGTGCTTGCTGCGCATGCAACCGTTACACTCGACTGCGGGGCAGTTTTACGCTCTCTGTGTGTCCGCGGGCGTCGGGGCGGCGCATGCTTCACGCTGGTGGGGCACCCTGTGCGATGAGCTGTGCTCAGCCTGCCGCTGGTACGTGATTGCCGCTGATGGTTGCGGATGACCTCTGATGACCCCTCAGATGACCTCCGATGACCCCACTGATGTTCTCGGATGACCTCAGATGACCTCTGATGGCCTCTGATGGCCTCTGATGGCCTCTGATTGCGTCACTAATCAGGTACCACTCGATGGAGCACGTGAAGGCGCTGCTGGCTCGCATCGAAGCCCTCGAAGCCCGTGGCCTGCTGCAGCGCCCGCTGCTCGTCAAGCTGGCCGCGTTCTTCCATGATGCCGTCTACGACCCGAGCGCCTCGCACAACGAGATGCGATCTGCCGAAATGTGGCGACGCTTTGGTGCATGCGCGACGAAACTCTCGCCCGACCTCTCTGATGACCTCTGATGACCTCTGATGACCTCCCTCATCAGGCACAGCGACGAAACTCTCGCCCGACGACGTGGACATCGTCGCCGCGCTCATCGAACGGACGGCGACGCACTTCAAAGGCGAAGCGAAGGCGGATTTGGCACACTTTTTGGACGCCGATATTGCGGTGCTGGGGTTGCCCCCGAATGCCTATGCGGAATACGCGCGCCAGGTGCGCCTCGAGTCTGCCCATGCATCTGATGGCCACTGATGGCCTCTGATGGCCTCTGATGGCCACTGATGGCCACTGATGGCCAGGTGTGCCTCGAGTACGCGCCTGCATCCCACTCTGATGACCTCCTCTGATGAGCTTGCATGCAGGTGCGCCTCGAGTACGCGTGGGCCCCGCTCGATCGCTGGCTCGAGGGGCGCACGGGCTTCCTCTCCTCCTACCTGGCGCACGAGCGCCTCTACTTCTCAGCGGAGGGCGCGGCGGAGCTCGAGGGAGCGGCGCGTGCCAACATGGCCGCCGAACGCGCGCGACTCGCCAGGCGGCTCCACTGCGACAGGCGGCAGTGATGTCAGGCGGGTTGTGGAGCGGGCATGATTGTGTTGAACGGGTGATGTGACTTGAAGATGTGGCGCGACTAAAAACCGTACCGCGTACGCTGTCTTCCCGCTCCAGCTGTTCTTTGTATGGTTATTGAAGAGGTATTGAGTTGGTTTGCCTTTTATTCTTCCCCAATCCCTGACCAGACCGGGCGCTTCCCAAGCCGACGGTCTGGTTAGGGGTACACACAAATAAATACCATACTACATGCGATCTATCGAGTATCACTTGCAGAGTGGGTTGCGGGTGGGCGGGTTTCAAGAGAGAGAGAATGTGCTGTCGCTGGTTCGCGACGGTCACGATGCTTGCGCTCGCCTCGATTTAGTTCTCGCGAGCCTCTGTGGAAGCACCAAAGATCCTTATAAGGTATTCTTTCCCGGTGTGCATGCGAGGAAATTCCGGAGCGCCCCTGGGGGCTCCAGGATTTTCGAGATCGCCCACTGACGCGCGCCGATCGGCGCGCGGCCTAGCATCTCACCCGCCGCTCCAGACAGGCACGGTTCTCGGATGCGCGAGAACCCCCAGTATCCGATCTGGCGACTTATATATCTTCAGACGCCTGAGACTGGAGGAAACTGCGCGTTTTCAATACTCCAATCGTATTATTCATCTCTTCAACGGCTAACGTTATTAACGTAACCGCACGACCGCGAGACACGCCGCGGGCACGGCACGACCACGAGCGGAGCCCGAGCGAGTCGCTTCCGTTCTCTGCCGTCGCTGCCGTGCATGCTGCCGTGCGAGAGCGGTCCCCGCCGGCCGGTCGGTAAGGTAACGTAAAGGAGATTATATACTTGATTAGGCCGGTTGTACATCTGTAGCGCGCATATAGCCGTGACGGTACAGCTGAGAATGCGACACCACTGCACACAGCGAGCAGCCACCTCCATTCATGCCAAGACCACTGTTGAGTGCGACGTCGCTCAGGCCGCGGTAGTGCGACATAATTGTTGATAAACGGTTGAGCTTGTGACAGTAGTTAGTCTTGGTGCCGTGCTGCCCGTGCACGGGGCCGCAACGGAAGCGCAGCATCGCCGCCTCTTCCGCCGGGTCATCGTGCACCAAGAAGAGCAGTGGCACAGCAGCGCGCCGTCGACGCCGTCGTCCCACGTGGCGGGCGCGCGCGGAAGCGCCGCGAGCGCCTGCACCCACACAATTCGCACGTCACGACCAAGTCCTGCTCAAGGTCGAGCCGAGCGTCGCGTATGCCCACGCAACTTCAACGTCGACGTGACATACGCCATCATCGCTCCTCGTCCCTGCATGCTGCAAGAATGGCCATCCCTCCCCGTGTGTTGCGTCCCTCCCCGCAACCCGCCGTATGCTGCGTCCCTCCCCGTGTGCTGCGTCCCTCCCCGTGTGCTGCGTCTCTCCCACACACGTCACGCCGCCACGTTGCGCAGCCTTCGGTAGTGTGGCATGTTCAGCTGGTGGCCTAAGGAAGGAGCGTGGGTACGCGTGGGGTGTGAGCGGCCATGAGGGTGCAGGGGAAAAAGCACGCAGTGTGGCGGCGTACAAAAGCCAGCTCCGCTGCCCAAGCCCAGCGGGCCGCACCGGAAGCGTACCATCGCCGCGCCGTGGAGCGGGTCGTTGCGCACGCCGAAGAGCAAGTGGCACAGGAGAGGGCCGTTGATGCCGTCATCCCACGCTGCGGGCGAGGGTGGCAGTGCTGCCTTCCACATATCGCACGTGATCTGCAGGTCCTGCTCGTGGTCGAGGTGGAGGTGCGCGAGCCAGTTGGCCGCGTCGGGCGCGGAGAGGTCGACCGTGGCGTCGCGGGGGCACGGCGCGCCGCTCACCCTCCCGACGCACCTCAGAAGCAGGCCGTTGAATGCGGCGAGGAAGGCGGCACGGTAGTGCGCGTTGGCGCGGGCCACAAAGGCAGCCCAGCACGCCTCGTCGAGCACGGGGCGCATGATGCGCGCGATGCGCGAGCTGGGCGCGGTCACGAGCGCACTCCAGCGCTGGCTGGCACCGCGGCGCGCAAGCGGGCTATGGATGGGCGAGGCACTTGCAGGCGGCCCGCCCACATCTGTGCGGGCGGCTCGCCCACATCGAACTCGATCTCATCGAACTCGATCACGGCCTCATGCTTGACGGGGCGCGTGCGCTTGAATTGCTTACTCACACCGGGTCGCAGAGCTCCAGCATGTTCGTCGTTGGGAAGCCGGGCGGTTCACAGCTGGGCGAGCGCTTGAGCCACTCAGAGCTCCAAGTGGGATGGGGCGCCTCGACAAGCGTCTCGGAGGGCTTGCGTGGCTTGCTCATCGAGGTGATTGTTGCCGAGGCTGCGCACACAGAGAGTGGGCAGAGGGGCATCGTCGTCAGGTGGCAAGGAGCAGTGGTGAGCGTCCGATGGCAGGATATGCAAGGAAGGAGCAAAGACCAGTAGTGAGCATCCGATGGCAGGATGCAAGGAAGGAGCGCTCCTTTTGCAGGACATGCAGCGTGCGGGAACGCAGAGCAGAGGCGCAGGGCTCTTTCACAAAAGAGCAGCAGCGGCAGAGCAACAGCGTCAGAGCGCTGCTTTACACAACAGCCATGGAGCACGCAACGTGCACAAACGTTGGCATGCCAGGGATTATGGCCCAAAGGTCCCTCAAGTTTGAGGCGAAACGTACCTCATTTTGGTCAGCGCGCCGTTGACGCCAAGCATCTTGGCTACATGCTTGGCACCTGCTGACCCTCCGATGTTGCTGCCATTGTGGCTGCCGCTGATGTCGAGCTCCTTAAGCGTCTTGTTCTGTTCTAGTGCCTCACAGATGGCCTTGGTGCCCACCTCCCCCAACTCGTTTTTGGCGAGTGACAGCTTCGTCAGTGCGCCTGTGACGGCCACCATGGCCGCCACTGACTTTGCTCCCACTGGACCGAAGCGGTTCTTGCCCATGTTGAGCGACGCAAGCTTGGTCTCCTTGTTGCTCTGGATGGCCTCGCAGACTGCACTTACGCTCTCACTATTGAGGTAGTTGTTGGACAAATTCAGAGCCGTCAGCGCGCCATTGACCAAAAGTGCATCTGCAATAGCTTTTGGCCCCTCAAGGGTGAAAACGAATGTTTCCTGGTCGTCGTCCCAGTAGCCTCCGATTCCATTCGACGAGAGGTTGAGCGACGTCAGCCCGCCATTGACGCGCAAAGCGTCGGCAATTGCTGTGATGCCCTCCGCATTGTAAGTTCCTTCGCCATCATCATCGATGCCGCACAGCTTATTGTTTGAGAGGTCCAGCTGCAATACCATTCAAAGCAAAGGCGTGGATTAGATAACAGAAAAGGGATGTGTAGGGGGTCAGAAAGCGAGTACCTTTGTCAGCCCGCCATTAACGCCGATCAAGGAGGCGATCACAACCGCAGAGGCAACGCCAAGATTCTTGCCCGAGAGGTCGAGCATCTCAACGGGGTCGGTGCCTTTGAGCTTCTTGACAGGGAGAGCAAACCCATCCAAGTTCACCTATGCATTAGGGACCTCCAGAAATCAGTGCAAGAGGGAGCACATCTGGGCTGAGGGAGCACAGCTGAGCTCAGGGTACCTCCGTCAGCACGCCTGTGACAACGGCCTGTGACAGGTCCGACGCCAGCAGGATAGCATCGGGCGGCTGGAGGCGCTCATTGCGGAAGTCAGCGGTGGTCTGGTCACGCTGGATGCCGCAGAGCGAGATCCCCTTCTGTTTGGCGACCTCAGCGAGCATCTTGGCGGACTCAGCGTCGAGCTGATTGCCCAGAAGGTTGGTCACCGTCAGCGCGCCATTGATGCGCATGGCGTCGGCAATCGCTGTGATGCCCTCTGCAGTGTAAGTTCCTCCTCCACGAGAAAACAGTGTAAGTTCGAGGCCGCACAGCTGGTTGAAGCTAAGGTTGAGACTCGTCAGCCCGCCCATGACGGGCATGAGACCCGCAACGACCATGCCTCCCTCGACTCCAATAGGCCACGTCCCCTTCCCCTTCAGGTCCAGCTCCGTGAATGAGTTGGCGCGCATCTCCTTGATCGGGATCTCATTGAACTTCTCGATCATGAGGTTGCCAAGGACAGCAGCTGCGAGCCGCGCAGCGCTGTCACCCGCAATGTTGTTTTTGCGGACGTCGACGCGGGTCAACGCGCCATTGACGCGCAGGGCGTCCGCAATCGCTGTGATGCCTTCTTCAGTGTAGGTACCGCTGACCGTGCCGCCTTTGGACCACACTCCGCAGAGTGCATTGTTGGAGAGATCCAGGCTCGTCAGCGCGCCCATAGCGGGTATGAGACCCGCAACGACCATGCCTCCCTCGACTCCGACGCCATTCCCCTTCAAGTCCAGCTCCGTGAACGAGTCGGCACGCATCTCCTTGATCGGGACCTCGTTGAACATCTCGATCTTGAGGTTTCCAAGGACAGTGGCTGCGAGCTGCGCAGCGCCGTCGCCCACAATGTTGTTTTTGCGGACGTCGACGCGTGTCAACGCGCCTGTGACGCTTGTGCGGAGCGCCTCGGCGATCAGCTTGACACCAGCTGGACCGATGTTCTCGGAGGACGCGTGCAAGGACATGATCTTGCTGTCCTTGTTGCCGCAGATGGCGGCAAAGATGGCGCCCCAGCCCTCGTCCCCGAGCGTGTTGTCTCCGAGCTCGACGGACGTCAATGTGCCGTTGATCCTCAGTGCCTTTGCTAGTGCCTTCGACCCGCTTGTTCGAAGGTTCTGCCCGCGCAGGTTCAGTTCGTGGCACCCCTCACCGCGCACAAGGAGCAGTCCGCTAAGCAACTCCGCATTTCGCGGCCCAAGTGGAGGCTTCCTTTCTGAGAGGTCGAGCACCTTCGGGAAGACAGTCAGGAGGTCCTTCAATGGCGCAAACGAATCTTGCACGACGTCGCGCTTCAGCAGCGCTGCCAGCACATTCTTCTGCTGATGGAGGGCGGCGAGCTCGACCGGGAACAGCCCCTCCGCATCACGCATGCTCTCTGCGCCAGGGGCATGCTTGAGTGCCTCTTCCATCAGCGCTTTGTCGTTCCACCGGGCGGACGCGTGCAGAAGCGTCCACCGGTGCTCGCGCTCTACGTCTGCCCACACGCTAGCATCACTCTCGAGCAACGCACGCGCAACAGTTATGTGGCCGGAAGCGGCCGCAGCCAGGGCGGGCGCGTTGCCTGTGGCGGCGTCCTTGATTGCGCGGAATGGGCCCGTGCCGGGCGGCGGCTCACGCTTGCGCCAGCCGTTATCGCCACGCTCACCGATGCTCAGCCGTAGTTCGCCACCGCTGAACCGACCGCTCAGTGCCGGAAAGAAGCGCTTCTCCTCCTTTGGCAGTGGCACCTCGACCCACTCGCCATCGTTGATCGCAAAGAAAGCGACGTGGCGTGTCATGTCGATTGCCACGCCCAGCTTGTCGCCTCTGCTCCATTTTTGAAGCGCGCTTGGCGCCATTCCCGCCATACCACTGACACTCATTGAGTCAAAGAAACTTGAGCTGCCGTGGACCCAAGAGATCTCGAATGGTACGTTGCAGTAGATGGTGCCGCGGCTCTCGAACCCAATGGAGCTTGTATCACGGCCGAGGGTGACGCCGCGCACTGCCTCCATCTTCTTCCCATAAACATCCTCATTACACGTCGCTATCGCAATCAGATCCCCCTCAACACCGGGAGGAATGAAGGCGTCCACAACAGCGTCGTCCGCGCTCCACCCAACGCTCAGCTCGGGGGGGCATCTCGAACAATTTCTGAGCCCCCAGACATCATCTCTGTGACCCGCTGCATTAACCTCTACCTCCTGCTCGATGGGCACCTCAACCACCTCCACCTCAAACCGCCAGCAGCCATTCTCCACGGCAGCGGAGGTGAGCCCAGCCATCCACGCGCCGACGGCAAGGTTTTCGTCAATGAAACGACTCGAACGGCCATTGTCCTCAAATTGTGGAACGCAACCTTTTGCAACCAGCCCACGCACGCGTGCACCGTGCTCGCTGTCTTGACTGCCCACCTTGTTCTTGACCATGGCCAGCTCCGCCACAAGATGGGCTCGCGCGCCAGCGTTTGCGCCGTTCTCAAGCAGGAGCATCACCACCTCTTCGTTGCCGGCTACAGCTGCCACGTACAGCGCCGTTTGCCCGCGGTCATCGGGCGCGTCGACCGCCGCCACCTTAATCGCCGCATCGCCCGCCATCCCTTTTGCCGCGTTGGACTCGCTCTCCGCCGCCATGTCCTTGCATGCATCGAGCGCAAGGCACAGCACCGCCACGTTGCCCTCCCTTGCCGCCTCGTGCAGCAGCGTCCCGTGCGCCCGCTTGGCCAGCCTTGCGGTCAGCAGCGTCTGCAGGTTGCGGCCAACTTGCTCGAGCACGCCGCCGTGCAGCTCCACCGCGCCAACAAGCTTGCGCAGCACGCGCAGCTGCGCAGCTAAGCCAGTGTCCGACAGCACCGCGTCGACCAGAAAGTCGAGCACCTGCTCCTCGATGACCGAGCCATCCTCCTCGCGCGCAAGGCGCAGCTGCGACAGAGGCGAGGCGGGCAGGCCCGCCAACAGCCGCTCGAGTGGACGCGCCTTGGCCGACTTTAGCAACCGAGCTGCGTTGGCAGCGACCTCTGCATCTCCAACAGCAGGCTCACTCGTCCAGATGGATTTCGTCGCTTGATTCGTGCGCTTACTCGCCTTGGCCTGCAGGAGCTCGTCCAGAAGGAACTCAACGTCCGTGAGGCTCGTGCCGTCAAAGGCGCGGTGGAGCGAGGCGACTAGGCCGCTCGCCGCCAGGTACTCCTGAACCGTCTTGTGGACAAAGCTCAGCTCCCCGGAGCGAGTCGTCAGGGGCGCCGCCTTGAGCATGGCCATCACCTCCTCGTCCTGAAGGTAGGCGGCGAATGGCGAAGGAGCACTGCTAGTCTCTAGGCGGCGAATGAGCTCGCTGCCAGACCCCACCATGTCCAGCTTGGACACGTTTTCGATCGTCATCCGAAGTGCGAGCGACCTGCCAAGCGCGTCCGCCTCCAGCACGACTTTGGCGGGCGTCGCGCCGGTCGCCCGGCCCGCTCCCTTGTCCGCCTCGCGTTGGATCCTGCCATTGGAGAGAAAAGGGGTGACACGCCGAGTTTGGAAATGTGGCGGTGTGTAGCACGTGTGTGCGGCGGGGGATGAAAAGGCGCGCACCACATCCTAGTCCAGAGCTCGTAGATGAAGAGGCGCCGCACGGGCTTGCGGGCAAGCACGCGCAGCAGAATGCGAAGCAGGCCGTCAGCAGTCAGCTTCTTTTCACCGAGAGCATCGAGACGTTGATGCACAGCGTCCGCGCGTCTCTTCAGTCGTTCGTACATCTTGCGGTACCTATCGCCTTGCTGCGAGTCATCCAGAGCCTCTCGGATATCGCCAAGCCCATTCGGCAGCAATGGCGGGTCGTTCTCCGCCTTGGCCGCAATGCGCAACTGCGCCCAGCACGCGTTCGTCACCGCCTCGTTGCCAAGTAGTGCAAGCATCTCGGACTTGAGAGCAGGCTCTGCGGGGCTCGCCGCCGCCGCTAGGTTGTGAAGGATCTCCACGATGATCTGCGAGGGGCACACAGGCCAGCATCATGGTGTGAGAGGGCTGAAGCACACGCTTTTGGTCTGAAAGGCTCAAGCGGTGCTTCTCAAGCGGCGCACCTGCTGCATGAATGGCGTGCGAACCAGTTCCTTGAGCTCGGGGATCGCCTCAAATGCCTCTCGATACTGTGCGAAGCTCCACAGCTCCGCACCCTGGCCGTACTGGGAGGCGAGCTCGGTGTGCCTGCTCTGAAGCCGCTCCAAAAGGTCCGGGCCACGGAGCGTCGCAAACAGGCAGACCATCCCGAGGCGCTCAGCGGCACTAGGGTCGTTAAAGGGGATCGGTACGCTCTTGAAGAGCTCGGATGCAGATTTTATCGTTTTCTGGAGCTTCTTTTTGGCATCGGCCGTGGCGGCGGCGCCAGTTGGGTTGGGCTTGCTGCCCACCTCCCCGGCGGTGCTTGCCTGTTGAGCCGCAACTGTAGCGGCGCGGTAGGCCGCGACAAGCTGTTTGGCGCGATCTGGTCCGCCTCCAAACGCCTTCTCGAAGCTCTCCTCGTCCGGCTCGACGTCGCGGTTCGAAGGCGGGATGGGCCCATATTTCCGCTCAAAGGCCTTGCGCGCTTCGAGGGCTGCGTGCGCAGCAAAGTAGTCTTGGACCTTATCGTCA
>JWZX01003215.1:0-40349 GCA_001275005.1 Chrysochromulina tobinii | reverse complement strand
GGCGAGGTGAGATACTCTTGCGCGACGCGCAACGAGTCGACGCGCTCGCGCGCAGCGGCCTTCTCGGTGAGCAGGCGCTGCCACAGCAGCCGCAAATCGAGCATGTGCGGCGGCAGCTCAGCCAGAAGCCCGGCGGCCTCCGCCTGCAACGATGCCCAAGTAGTCCAGCCACAGTGGCGCTCGAGTTTTGGCGGGGCTCTGTGAATGTTCGGTGTGCACGGGCCGCGCGACGAAAGAAACAATTTTCGGTGTATGCATGCAATTCCAGACAAGCCGCACCTGGAGATCCTGCCTAGACCGTCTGTCCCTGTTTGCGGTCGGTTTGCGGAATCCTCCTCGACTTTGTGATCTCGTCCCGACGCGGGCGGGCGGGCGGCGGGCGGGCGGCGTTCCAGGCAAGATGCCACCCAGGTGCACCTTCCATGGAAGCAGCAGTTCTGGGAGCAGTAGTTCTAGGTCCCCCATGGGGAAAGTGCCCCCCGCCAAAGGCGTTCTTCTGCAAGAGATAACGGCGTACTTCACGGCTCCGCGCGAGGCAGTAAAGTACGTGGTGACGCCGCTTTCTGTGGTGACAGTTGGTGCAGCGGCGCCGGCGGACGAGGCCGGTGTGACGGAGGTGGTGCTCGAGAAACTCAGCAAGGACACGATCTTTGGCGTGGTTCTCAAAGACTATGAGCACCCATACGTAGACAAGGTGGTGAGCACTGGGCTCGCTGCCGGCAAGCTGCAGGCAGGTGACCAGGTGCTCTCGATCAACGACTGGAAGGCCGTCGGCCACCACGAGACTGCTGAGCGGCTCAAGCAGTTGACGGGCATCATCCGCGTGAATGTTCTGCGCAACCTGCGCGAGGAGGAGGTGCTGCTCGAGAAGCCCGATAAGGACACGCGCTTCGGTGTCACGCTTCGAGACTATGAACACCCGTACATTGAGAAGGTGGCGAGCGACGGGCTCGCGCACGGTAAGCTGCGCGCAGGGGACCAGGTTCTTTCGATCAACGACTGGAAGGCCCGCCACCACCACGACACCGCCGAGAGGCTCAAGCAGTTGATGGGCGTCATCCGCATCAAGGTCTTGCGTTCCGAAGAAGGTGGGCTCGCGACAGGTCGAAAACTAGTCAAAATATCTCTCTAGAGAGCGGTGTCCTAAGTATAGGCTAGAGTGTAGAGACCTAGAGAGATGATCCAGCATCCACGAGTAGAACCGGTGTACAACGCGAGAACGTTCAGCCGGATCAGCATCGGCGATCAGGCATCAGCCGCATGCCCGCATCGGCCATCGCGGATTTCGCGCGTACGAGCATACGACATACGTTATAGTTACGCGTTTCCGTATCGCCGCGACTTTCAACACTTATTGCTGTTGAAGGAAAGTGCACCGTTTCGAGCTGTCGCGAAACGTCGGCGCACGGTACCGGGTAGGGCCCAGAGGAGCGGGTTTAACATTAAGTCACTTTTTTGCGTTAAGTATCAAGTGTTGAGACACTCAAACAGGTGTTAAGACACCAAGTGTTGAGACAGGAAAACAGGTGTTAAGACAGGTGTTGAGACAGGTGTTGAGACAGGGTTCGAGAGCCAAACGATAACGGACGGTCGTCAAGTGCGGATATTCTTTGAACGTAGAACCCTCAACAATCTCGGACATTTTTCCGTTTCGTTTCTGGCGTCATGTTGGCGCAAAGGGGAAAGCGAAGCGTGGTTTCTTCGCGGCCGGTCTCTCTCTGACGTCGGCATCGTCGCAGATCATGTCGCGGCTCGTGTGGGAGTATGAGGGTGAAATGAGGAGAAGCACGGCGAGCAGTGTGTGTTCGTCGGTGACAAGGTCCATCATGACTCTCACGGCGAGGGCATCGCCGTTCGCATGGATGGCGCGATGATCATCATCGAGTTTGTTGAGTGCATGGTGAGCGCATTGAGAAGCATCAGACCAAGGGCCACGTATACGCGCTCGAGCAGCGTGAACGCGCGCAGCAGAAGCGCACCGGAAGGCGACCTGAAGGCCAGCTTGGCCTCCTCGCTTCATTGTTTGGAAAAGAGCACGAGGCTCCTGTCGGTGCCGAGGTGGCGCAGAAGCGACAGCGCCATGGCCCCTTTGCAGGCCCAAAGGCGCCCAAGGCAACTGCGGTGACGCCCACTGCGACGCCGAACGCTGCGGCATCACCGGCCACTGCGGCAGCAGCCGCGCAGCCGGCCACTGCAACACCATCTCCCGCTGTCACACACCAGCAGTTACCCGGCATCGCATTGCTTGGTCTCCAATACGCTTCGGATGAGGATGAGGCTGAGGGCGGCACGCCGGCTGCTGGGGCTTTAGCTGGGGCTAAGCACCGCCAGCCCATTGGCTTTTGTGCTTTGACTGCGGAGAAGAAGTCCGAGGTGCGGCACACGCAGTATGAGGCACGCAAGGTCAACAAACAGGAAGATTGGTTCAAAACATACAGAGCCTGGCTGGTCAAGAGCGATGACAAGGGTGCACACTGTAAGTTCTGCATCGTCTCCCTGACCAAGCCCAAGGACAAGCTGTCCACCACCGGATACGGCTGGACGGGCCAGGGTGAAGAGCGTCTCTTGAATCCAATCCCGACAGTGCAGAAGCTGATTCAACATGAGAACTCGCCACTGCACCGGCTCAATGTGACGAACGCGGAGAAGATGGCTGTGGGCGCTGTTGGGGCATGACATGGAGGGCGGCGGGCGCGTCGCAACGCGTGGCGAGTCGAGAGTCGCTGAGCCCGTACGGTAGACGGTACCGGGCGTGTTTTCGAGGTGTTGAGACGGGCTGAAGAGGTGTTAAGACAGGCTGTCTCAACAGCTCCTCAAACAGGTGTTAAGACAGGCTAACACTTCCTGAGCTTAAGTGTTAATACAAACGTCTCAACAGCGTCTCAACGTTAAACCCGATCCTCTGGTAGGGCCCCGCGCGGCGGGATTAACCGGGATACCGTTCGAACGGTTACCGTACACGGGCCGACCGGACAACCCGACCCGATTAACGACCCGACCGCGGGGCACACCACGTGCCGGGTATCGCGTCCTCGAGCAGACGCCGAGCACCCGGAGGTCCGTCGCGGAGTACTACACAGCACAGTCTACGGCACCCCCCGTGTCACCGCGCGGCCCGCATCACTGTGACTCCGGTGCTCGGCGACCGACCAGCGCGGGACTGCGACGACCGCCGACACAAGACAAAACACTCACAAATCACAGCAACCATCAAGCAAGATCTCCACGGCACAAGCAAGCATCTCCACGGGGCACAAATCATCGGCACAAAGCATCATCTCATCCTCACGTAGCTATCTCATCTTCGAATCGTCGAGCACGGCCGAGAGCCGAGAGCCCCACCCCTCATCTAAACCTCGCGATGCTCCTCCACGGAGGCATTACAGCGAGCAGGTCGTCCTAATAAGGAGCGAGCAGGTCGTCCTAAGGCCATCGGCGCGCTGCCTACAGCCGCTTGAGCGACTTCTTTTTCGCGAGCCGCTGCTTCTCGGCCGCCTTCGAGTCGGCCGCCTTCTGACGCTTCTCGAGCTGCTCTCCGTCCGCGCAGTCCTCGCCAGCCTCGGCGCTGTTCGTCGACGACACCTTGGCACGTGCATGCACCTCGGTGAACATGCGCGCCTTTTTGAAGTACGTGTCATAGTCCTCCATGAATAGCTTGCCCGCCTCCTCGTTGAGGGCGCTCTCGGGGAACGGGTTGATTAGCAGGCAGCGCACAACCTGCAGCACGTGCCCGATGCCAAGGTCGTTCTTCCAGTCCTTTTTGAGGGTGTTGACGCAAATCTCCCCCGTCTTCGATATGTTCGGGTGGAAGATGCGCGTCAGGAAGAAGCCTGCGGCGGCGAGAGGGCGCGTGCAGAGGTGAGGCGAGCTGCCTGAGCGCGCGCGCACACGAGGCAGACCAGCGGCCGCAGCCGTGGTAGCGGCAGCCGTGGTAGCGGCAGCAGCAGCGGTAGTGGTAGCAGCAGCGGTAGTGGTAGCAGCGGCAGTGGCAGCAGCAGCAGCAGCAGCAGCAGCAGCCACAAGCAGCAGCCACAAGGCGGCATGGGTATGTGCGAGCAGGCTTTTCTGGGCGTCCACCGCCCCGCACAGGAGCGGGCGTGGGCCAAGGGACACTCGCGCCCTAACGCATTCGTTTCGCAACTTGCCCGGGCGAGAAGCTCTTGACGTCACCCATGGGAGGAGTGACGGAGCTCGCGCTAATGCATAGACGGCGCAGCAGCGGCAGGAGCACAGCAGCGGCAGCACCGCAGCAGCAGAGCGCGCGCGCGCGCACCCTTGGGCGGCGCGTGCGGGTAGTCGGTCGGCAGCGTCAGCTTGACCTTGTACACGCCACCCTCAAACGGCGTCGAGTCTGCGATGCGGGCAGCCACGCGAGCAACAGATGAGCAGAGGCGAGGTTGGCTGGCGCGGCAGGCGCAGCAGGCGCGGCAGGCGCGGCAGGCGCGGAGGCGCAACGCTGTGCGAGGCGCCCGGCGGGCGCACCTGGCCCGTGGATCTCTGCGATGATGTCGGTGACATCCTCCTCGTTGAGCTGCACCTTGATGCCGTCCAGCGGCTCTGTGCACAGCTTGCGGATTTCCTTGGCGACACTCAAAACGACCGCCGGCGAGATGTTCTCGTTGGAGCTCGAGGACTGCGCGCGGCGCGGGAGGCGGACGGATGAAGGCGGCGGCGTGAGCTCAGCAGAGCGCTCGGGCTCAGGCGCTGCGGCGTGAGAGGGGAGGCGCGCACCGAGCCGGCTTGTTGGGCGCTCATTTCGTAGACGAGCAGCTCGTTCTGTTTGACCGTGGTCCTTCAAGCGAGCACGCCGGAACAACGCCAAAATCGTTTCGCCCCACCCCGGGCTTTGTTTGTCCCGTGTGCCGTGTGTCCCGGCAGCTCCGGCGCGAAGTTCCGGCTTCGTCAAGAGAATCCGGGTCGATTGACACGGCCACTCCGCTGCTCATGCGCTGCTCTGCTCCACCTATGGGGCGTTCCCTGCCGGACCGTCTGGTGTACGACTGCCTCTCGTCGGCGATCGTGCGCGTGATCATCTCGACTGTCGTCATTCTCGTTAGCTTTGGCGGCCTTCTCATGTACCCGAGCTTCTCGAAGGAGCTCGACGTCGGGGTCGCACCGCCGCCCGACTCGCCCGCCGGCATTGCACGCGATGAGATGGCGAAATGGTTCGACCCCGACCCGATCCAGATCACCGCGCACGTGCGCACGCGAGACGGCTCGCCGCTCACCAACGACGACGTCGCGGCGTGCGCAGCGCTTGCGGCGCGGCGCGAAGGGCCGCTCGCGCTCGGATGCCCGCAGCAGCAGCAGGAGGAGGCGCAGCAGCTGGGGCTGCCGCCACCGCCATCGCAGCCGCCCTTGCCGCCCATCGACGGCGCGATCCAGAACGTGTCGGATGCGTTCAAGGCGATCGTGGCCAAGTACACGACCAAGGCGACCAACGGCACAGCGGGCACGTGCAACACGAGCTTCACATCGTACTGGGCCATCCCAAGCGTCCAAGTCCCCTGGCCCGGCATCAACGCGAGCGCCACCAACCTGCTGCGCCGGCTGCTGGCCCCCTCGCTCTTCGCGCGCGGCAAGTCAGAGACGCTCATGCTCGTCTCGATCACCGCATGCAACGTCAAGCGCGACGGGCGCATTCTCAACGAGCACGTGACGAACGGCTGCGTCACCAGCAAGAAGGATCACTGCACGCCGATCCAATCGCTCAGCGACGAGTGGAAGGCATACGCGACTCACATGAACGCGGTGGACTCGAGGCTCGAGATCACCATCGTCTCTCTGCCCGACGTCTTCGCGGCAGCTCTCGATGGAGTCGACCAGACGATGAGGGTCTCCACAATGACCGCGCCGCTCGCCTTCGGTATCCTCGCTTGTGTGCTGCGCAACGTGCGCTTCCTCTTGATCCCGCTGATCAACATCGTCGCGTGCTTGATGGGCACGACCATCGTCATGTACTTCGTCGCGAAGCACTCAGACGTCACGTCCCAAGCGCCCGCCCTCATGCTCGCATGTTCGCTTGCGATGTCGATCGACTATTCGCTCTTCCTGCTCACGCGCTTCCGCGACGAGCTCGTGGTGCGCACACGGCCGCGGCGCGCCTCACAGCGTGCATGTGCTCACCACGACGCCTCCCCTCCTTCCCCACAGGTGCGCAAACGGCCGTACCGCGCCGCGATCGTGACGATGCTCGAAACGTCAGGCCACACGGTCCTCGTCTCGGGAGTCACCCTCACCTTGTGCTTCCTCGGCATGCTGCTCATACCGGTCTCGACCATCTCGTCGCTGGGCGTCGCGTCGGCGGTCACGGTCGCCTTTGCGATCACCATGGCGCTCATCTTCACGCCTACGATGCTCCTCGCCTTCCCCGCCTTTTTCACAGACGAATCCTATTATGGGTGCTCCTTTTCCGCCTGCCTGTGCGGCTGGTGGTGCCAGCTCTGCGGCGGCGGCGCCGCGCCCCCCGCGCCCCCTGTGGGGAACAGTGTGGGCAAGGCACCACCGATCAACCAGCCGTTCCTCGAGCCTGGATCTTCGGCGTCCTCCTCGCCCTCGCGCTCTCGTGAGCAAAGGCTCTCCGTGGACCCCGAGCGCATGACTGACGTGCTCGAGTCGCCTGCGCCCGATGCCGCCGTGCACACGGCGCCGGTGGCCTTGCTCGCGATCGCCGCCAAGCGCGCGCGTCGCGGCTGCTGGCCTACTGTCGGGGGCGCGGTCCAGAAGCCGTGGGCCGCCCTGCTGGTGCTCGGAGCACTCGGTGGCATCGCGGTGCCGTTCGTGATGCCACTCGCGTCGTCAGACCTGACGTACGTGGAGGGCGTGACGCCGTTGCTGCCGCGCAAATCCGAGACGACCGACAGTTTCCTCCAACTGCAGGACTCGTTTGGGGTGTCGCACGTCTTCCCCACTCAGGTAGTCACCATTGATCTCCCCTGATCTCCCGTGACTCGTTTGGGGCGTCCAGTGGCCACCGATTGCCATCGATTGCTACTGATGGCCATGCATGGCCCCTTGCTGCCACCCATGGCGCCGATCTCCCCTGATCTCCCCAAACCTGATGGCCATGCATGGCCCCTTGCTGCCACCCATGGCGCCGAATGGCCACACGTTCTCCCCAAACCTGGCCTCCTCTGATCTCCCCTGATCTCCCCAAACCAACAGATCCTGATCGTGCCCGACACCCCCGACGTGTTGCTCACGCGCGCTTGGTTCGACGCCGCTTGCACCTTCATCCACAACATCGCGGCGAATGTGACCGCCGACATGGCGCGCCAGGGGCGCAGCTGCCTCAATCCGCCCGGTCGGCCGTGCATGAGCCCCGCGGACTTTACGGGTATGATGATCATCGGGGGCAACTGCACGTCGGAGCTGTACGACGCGATTGCCACCTCCAACGGCACGCTCACCATCAATGGCACGACTATCCATGTCAACATCACCGATCCGGAGCTCGAGGAGGTTGTCGAGTACCTGCTGTCGAGCACCACCATCAACAACCCCGAGCACGCAGCGACTAAAGTGCATGTGACCACCACCATCGACCCTTTCGGGTCGGACGGTCGCGCTTGGATCCAGGCGAGTGCCCTCGAGTGTCCTTGATGACCATCGATGGCCTCTGATGAGCTTCGTCATCTCGCGCGCCTGGATCCAGGCGAGTGCCCTCGAGTGCCCTTGATGACCATCGATGGCCTCTGATGAGCTTCGTCATCTCGCGCGTGCTTGGATCCAGGCGGTACGCGATGCGCTCGTCGCGAATGAGTACGTGGACGGCGTCCACATTGGCAAGCTCTACTTTACCGGTTTGCCACAGGAACAAATGGACGGCGCCCACGACACCTTCGAGGCCTTGCCTAAATTGGTAGGCGCCACGCTGTGCATCGTGGGCGCGGTGCTACTCGTCTCGTTCCGTTCGTTGCTCGTGCCCATTCGAGCGGCACTCTGCCTCATCTGGATGCTCGTCATCACGTTTGGCTCGGCGCTGCTCGTGTACCAGGTGATTGACCTTGATTGCACCTTGATTGCACCCGATTGCACCCCCGATTGCACGTGCACCAGGTGCGAGCGACGGAGCGACTGAGCGGGCTGTAGTGCGATGGAGTGAGACTGGACGGTTCCGACTGGTACAAGTGTTCGGCTGGGTGCCCCTGATCTCGCCATGTTCTCGCCTGATTGCCCCCGATGCCAAATACACAGGATGGGAATCTCGAGGATCTCAACCTAGGCTTTCTCTCCCCTTCGGGCGGGGCTCTCTTCTGGATGTCTCCCTGCATCTCCTTCTCAATTGTGGTGGGCCTCGGGCTTGATTACGGTACGTGGCTGCCGCTGCCGAGGAGCTCGGAGTGCCTCTGATGGCCTCTGAATGGCCTCTGATGGCCTCTGAATGGCCTCGGATGGCCTCTGGATGGCCTCGGAGGGCCTCTGGAGGGCCTCGGAGGGCCTCTGAATAGCCTCGGATGACCTCTGAGAGTCTCTCCGATTGCGTCCCTCCTCAGACATCTTCCTTATGGAGAGCGTAGTTGAGTTTTGGGACCATGGCGCTTCAGCACGCGATGCCGTTATCATGGCGCTCGACGCGACCGGCAACATCATCTGCCTCGCGGGCGTCATCATGACGCTCGCCTTCGGCTCTCTCCTCATCGGCGTCTCCCCCACGCTCAACCAAATCGGGTATCTGTTGATTGTGGGCGTGCTGATTGACTGCTTCATCACGACCAAGGTCATCATCCCCTGTGCTATGACGCTTCTACCAGGCGATTCCAATTTTTGGCCGCGCAAACGGCTCCCCGTCGCGAGCGTCGGGCGCGTGCCCATTACGGCGCGCGCTAGCGTCCAGGCCGTCGCGAGTCGCAATCAGGCTCATCAGCAGATCCCCGAGGAGCTCAGCGACACGTGGGAGGCGGCCGATTGATCTCGGATCCGGAGATCTTGATGACCCTCCCGCGCCTGCCTCGAACTTCAAGCATGCAAGCTCTGGTTGGATATTTTCGAAGCTGTGTAGACTGGAACAACGAAGGCTCAAGGCTGGCGCCCGCGCCCGGGAGGACCCACTCGGGCGTCTGAGGCCTCGTCTTGGCTGTTGGCTCTCTTGCTCACGACAAGCAATACGAGCATAGCGCCTGGGAATAGTGAATTGATCATATCGCATTTTTCAGCTGCACCCCCTCTGTCACTGGTGAACCCCCTTTTTGCTTCTAACAATCCCTAGTTAATCGCGCTGCGGGCAACTGAGAATTGTGTGGCGCGGCGGGGCGGTGGCGCCCGTATCGGAATCGGTACGCCTCGTGGCAGAGCTCACAGGAAGACCTCACAGTGTGTGGAAGAGCTCAGTGTACGCCGGTCCGGTGTCTTGGGTGTCGAATTATAACCATTGAGCGCGGGGGGGCCGCGACGAAACTGGCACGACTGACCAGCTGTGAAACGGCCGTATTTGTAGAAGGTCAATGGGCGAGCAAGAAGAAAGTGTCTTACTTCCACGACTCCTCCATCGGCGAGTACTACTATGGGCCGGGCCACCCGATGAAGCCGCAACGGCTACAAATGACACACCACCTCATATTGAGCTACAACCTGTACAAGAAGATGGATGTGTATCGACCGCACCACGCAACGGACGAGGAGATGATGCTCTTTCACTCACCCGAGTACATCGACTTTATGAGGCGCGTCACGCCCGATACGCAGCAAGACTTTGCGAAGCAGCTGCAACGGTTCAACGGCGAAGATTGCCCTGTCTTTGATGGGCTGTACGACTACTGCCGCATCTACACGGGCGGCTCCATCGATGGCGCGATGAAGCTCAACCATGGCATTGCTGATGTGGCAATCAACTGGGCGGGCGGCCTGCACCACGCGAAGCGCTCCGAGGCGTCGGGATTTTGCTACGTGAACGACATTGTGCTGGGCATCCTCGAGCTGCTTAAGTACCACCCACGTGTGTTGTATCTCGACATCGACATCCACCACGGCGACGGCGTCGAGGAGGCCTTCTGCACGACGGACCGCGTGATGACCGTCTCTTTTCATAAGTACGGGGACTACTTCTTCCCCGGGACCGGCGATGTCAAGGACGTCGGTGTGAAGGCAGGCAAGTACTACTCGCTCAACGTTCCGCTCAAGGACGGTATGAACGACGAGAGCTATCAGCGTATCTTCGTGCCTGTCATGCAGAAGGTGATGGAGATCTATCAGCCGACAGCGCTCGTGCTGCAGTGCGGCTCCGACTCGCTCTCGGGCGATCGGCTCGGCTGCTTCAACCTTTCCGTGCGAGGCCACGCAGAGTGCGTGCGTCGCATGCTCACTTATTGTCTGCCCACTCTCATCCTCGGAGGGGGCGGCTACACGATCCGCAACGTCGCGCGCTGCTGGACGTATGAGACGGCCGTGGTGCTCGGCGAGGAGCTTGAAAACGAGCTGCCCTACAACGACTATATTGCCTATTATGGGCCCGACTTTGCCCTCCACTTTGCCACGTCCGCGACCATGGAGAACCAAAACACGCGGCAATACCTGGAGACGATTAAGCAGCAGGTCCTCGAAAACCTGCGGCTGCTGCAAGCAGCTCCAGGTGTGCCGATGGAGCAGATGCCCGACATGCTCGAGCCGCAGCCGGACGTGAAGGCGGAAGACGCTGCCGATCAGAAGGGCGTGCGGACGGGGCCGGAGCATCCGGCGGAGCACTACGACGATACGAACTGGAGGGCAAAGTACGTCCACCACGGCGACGGCGTCGAGGAGGCCTTCTGCACGACGGACCGCGTGATGACCGTCTCTTTTCATAAGTACGGGGACTACTTTTCCCCCGGGGCCGGCGATGATGTCAAGGACGTCGGTGTAAAGGCCGACGAAGAGGGCATCTCAAGACGAGACGAGCGCCCACAGACGAGACGAGAGGAAATATCTCCAAGATGCACAAATCCAAGATGCCCACATGCCAAAATCCAAGATCCCAAACAGGCGCAGCCCACAAGACGAGACGAGCGCCCACAGGCCCCTGCCGCACACGACGCCGGCATCGAATACGGCGTGCTCGCTGCGGACATCGCGGCAGATAACATGGCAGCTCACATCGCTGACCTACTGAGCAGCCATGACCCTTCATGCCCCCTTAGCGCATCCGCCGCATCCTTTTGGCTTATTCAGCCATAAGGAATAGTGAGCGGCCATGTTAGCGCAACGACTTATGAATCACGACTTATGATCCGCCGGCTTCGCAGTAGGATCGGCGGGCGGCGCGCCGGCTGACCTCGCAGCACGTGATCTCGCAGAGCACTTCGAGCAGGTCCGGGCCCCGGGCGGAGCGCGCAGCCACACTGGCGTCTTGCTCACAACATGATAGCCTGGGAATTGATCCTTTTTCTGCGCCACCCCCCTCGTACGTTTACGAACCTAACATGACCTAATGACACTTCAGAAGTGTGAAGACCAAAGTGCGGCGCGAATAGCCTTGGGCGCCGACGTGCGCCTCTGTCTGGAGTGCGTCGTGCTGTCGCACGGCCGAGCAACGCACCAGTGCAGAATGGCGGACGCAGCTGCGGAGCCAAAGGCGGAGGAGCCGAAAGTGGCAGCGGCCAGCACCGATGGCGCCGCAGAGGGGGGGGGCGAGGAAGACGATGACAACGGCTACGCGCCGGAGGAGGAGGCGCAGGTGGAGTTCCAGCCCGTGGTGAAGCTGGAGCAGGTAAAGACGTCGACGATGGAGGAGGACGAGGAGGTGACTTACAAGGTGCGGGCAAAGCTCTTCCGCTGGGAGTCCGACTCGTGGGAAAAGGAGGTCAAGATGTGGAAGGAGCGCGGCACGGGCGATGTAAAGTTCCTGAAGCACAAGGAAACGGGCAAGGTGCGGCTGCTAATGCGGCGCGAGAAGACGATGAAGATCTGTGCCAACTTCGCGGTGATGCCATCGATCGACCTCAAGGAGAATGCCGGCTCCGACCGCTCGTGGGTGTGGACGTGCATCGACTTCTCCGAAGAGAAGGAAGAGCGCTCGCTGCTCGCCATCCGTTTCGCCAATTCGGAGAACGCGAAGAAGTTCAAGGAGGTGTTCGAGGAGGCCAAGTTGGCGTATGGCGGCGCCGCGGCGGCGCCCACACCGCCGCCACCGGCACCCAAGGCGGAGGAGAAGGCGGAGGAGAAGAAGGCGGAGGCCTCCTAAGTGCGCGCGGGGTGCACGCGGGCGGGATGTGAGGTGATTCGGATGGCGCGGGGATGAGCCTGCCGGCCGGATCGGATTGCGTCCGGATTGCGTCCCTCTGGCGATCGTCCTCACAGGACGGTGTGCTCGGGTGCTGGGAGCGGTCCGGGCGCAGATCGCGGGGAGATCGGGGCGATCGCCCCCCGTTGCGCTTGCCGCCTCGAGCGCGGGCATCTCGTATGGGCTTGGGGCTTGCATGCGGTCAGAGAGGCAGCAGATGGCAAACTACGCAAACTTCCCGGTGGGGGAGGTACCACCTGCATCGCCTCTCGCCGGGCGGATGTTCTCGCTCATTTTGGGGTGTACGTATCTCGTCAAATCTTCAACGGACTATAATTTAGTTTGAGAACGTGCTCCACGGCTGCGCTCCACACGGCCCGCACGCCCCCCCCCCGCGCCTGCGGCTGGAGCTACGCTCGAGTGTCGTCTCGCGGTCTCGAAGATTGAAGGTCTCTCGAACGGGACTGTCCTTTCCGGTTTGGCCGGCCGCGCGGTGCGGTGTGGGGTCACCGGCTCAGAAGCTCGCTCGCGCACTGCGCCACTCGCGCGCTCCGCCTGTTGCCGCGGGCCCGCACGTCGCGCAAGTGTCACTGGCGGAACTCCATCCCAATGAGACCTGCAAGGCTGAGCTTCTGTAGCTTGCGAACCAGATCGGGGTCGTTGCGCATCTCCCTCTCGATCTCGAATGAGACGCCGGTCTGCATGCGCCCGATCAGCTGCTGGATCTTCGGCTCCGCCACAATCGCGCGTACCTCCGGGTCCGCCATCGCCTTCTCAGCCACCTCCTGCGCCTTTCGCTGCTCGGGCGTCAGGGCTGCAGCGGCCTGCTGCTCCTGGATCTTCTTTTCGGCCTCCTGCTTCTCGGCGAGCTTGCCAAAGTGGTCGGCCATCACCTTGGCGAACGCCTGCAGGAACTCCTTCATCTCTGGCACGTCCCCGTACTTCTTCATCGCCGCCGCCGGATTCGCTTGCATCTCGCCCATCGCGGTCTGGCAGCGCGGGTCGGTGAAACCCTTGCGGAGGATGGGTGACATGGCGATCTTCGTCATGAGCTCGGGGGTCATCCACCCATTCGGCCCATTTGCGGCCATCTTCGCCGCCTCGGCCCTGTCCGCCTCCATCTTTGCCTGGACCTCCGGCAGCTCGAGCGACTTTTGCTTCGCGTCCAAGCTGGCCTGCACCATGGGCACGGAGGTGCCGCCGCCGCTGCCAGCGGCTTTGTTGGTGCTGCGCTCGCCGCCGCCGCCGCCGCCGCCGAGGAACCCTTTCTTGAGCCCATTGTTGGGCTTCAGGTGCGCACCCGGCTGCGTGCTCGGCGCTGGTGGTGGTGGTGTGGGCAAGGATGCTGTAGCCTTTTGCCGCGGCGCGCTGCTGCTGCTGCTGCTGCTGCTGCTGCTGCTGCTGCTGGCCTTCGGCACGGAGGGCACGCTCGGTGCCGCCGCGCTGCCCGGGCCGAGAAGAGGCGGCACCTCGCCCTCGTCGTCGGAGTCGGAGTCGATGGAGGCCATTGCGCCGTTGTGAATTTGCTCTGGAAACACGGGAATAACGAACCGGGGCACCCCCCCGGTCCGACAAATATCCGGATACTTGTAGGGGTGGAGCGTCCTTAGTATTGGAGGCTTATCTGTAAACCTCAAGGCAACTACAATATTGTACGGTAGTCGGGCCGCGAAGATGCCTTGTGTGTCGTGAAGATGCCTTGTGTGTCGTGGATATAGGCCCGAATGGTTCGCGTCTCTGTGGCGGCGAGCCATGGCTTTCGGGTGACTGTGAATTTGGGCCATTCGCAGCTCGCCTAACCTGCTGAGGAATCTCGCTGGGAAGAACCAACCGAGCTCTCGTCCAGCTCCGAAGCGCACCTCGGCGCTGGTGGCGTTCGCGGCCTCCAATGGTGAGCCTCTGCCCTGCTCTCAGCCGCGCCTATGCGTGGCGTTTGGCTCTCAGCTGCCTGCTGATCCGGGTGAACCCAAAATTCGGTCAACTGCTTTCAATCGTAGCCGTCAGGCAGCCACCGACGCCTCGACTGGATCCTGGGCTGCTGCATTAGCTGCGGCACGGCACACGTGGGCAGAATGGCGTTGCCGATTGCAGCTGTCTGAACCCTTTATGAATCAGCACACCCACTTGCTGGCGGCGGTGGTAGTCGCTGCGGCCGATGCCAGCCCATGCGGCCCGCAGCTCGCGCTACACGCTTCCGCCCCGCATGTCCTGTCCCTGCTGCGACAGCCACCGGCCCGCCTGTGCCTCGCACCGACGCCCAGTTCGCCTGCTCCCGCTCCTGTGCGCAGCGTGCGGTTGTGCTCTCCGCAGTCGTCGCGGGAGCCGCCTGCTTTCAGACTGGATCCGCGGCTTTCGCGCCGGCTTCGGCGGCGCGCAATGCCTTCAGCTCACCGGTCATTGACCGGACCCTTCGCACCGTCTCGATGATGGAGACGGGCAAACGTACGCGCCGCCCTCTCCAACTGCTGCGCGACGCCCGAGAGCTCCTGTTGTCCGCCGCCTCGACCGCACGCCACGGCCACTGAGCGTTTCGCGCCCCGTGCTGCGTACCCTTTGTACCCCATGCGTGCGCGCACTTGCACTTGCAGGCGCCGCCGAAATCAAGGCGGTTGCCACGGCTGCGATGAAGGACACGGACAAGGAGCTCGAGGAGAAAATGTGGGAGTACGTCAAGGCCCGTGGTGGCCGCAAGCTCATCCGCAAGATCCTGATCGCCAACAACGGCATGGCGGCGACCAAGACCATCATGTCTATTCGCAACTGGGCCTACAACACCTTTGGCGACGAGCGTGCGATCAAGTTCGTCGTGATGGCGACGCCCGAGGACCTCGCGGCCAATGCGGAGTTCATCCGCCGCGCCGACGAGTTCGTCCAGGTCCCCGGCGGCTCCAACGCGAACAACTACGCCAACGTGCAGCTCATCGTCGACCTGTGCATCTCGCAGGGCGTGGATGCCCTGATGGTCGGCTGGGGCCACGCCTCTGAGAATCCTAAGCTGGGCGACCTGCTCTCCGCGAAGAACGCGGAGCTCGGCCTCGACATCACCTTTGTGGGCCCGCAGTCGCCCGTCATGCGCATCCTCGGCGACAAGATCGGCGCCAACCTTGTGGCTCAGTCCGCTGGCGTCTCTGTCCCGCCCTGGAACGGCGACGGCCTGCCGGCGAACCTGGACGCGAACAAGCGCATCCCGCAGGAGGCCTTCGATGCGGCGTGCATCACGTCGCTTGAGCAGGCCGTCAAGGAAGCCGACCGCGTCGGCTACCCTGTCATGCTCAAGGCCTCGGAAGGCGGCGGCGGCAAGGGCATCCGCAAGGCTTTGACCGAGGCCGAGCTGCGCACTGCGTGGCCGCAGGTCGTGAATGAGGTGCCCGGCTCGCCAATCTTCCTCGTGACGCTGTGCACGGGCGCCCGCCACCTCGAGGTCCAGGTCATTGCCGACGGCGAGACGGCCATTGCCCTCGGAGGTCGTGACTGCTCGACGCAGCGTCGCTACCAGAAGATCTTCGAGGAGGGCCCCCCCATCGTCGCTGATGAGGACATCTTCGTCGAGATGCAGCGCGCCGCGTGCAACCTGTGCAACTCCCTCGACTACGTCTCGGCAGGCACCGTCGAGTACCTCTACCTGCCGAAGGAGAAGAAGTACTACTTCCTCGAGCTCAACCCGCGTCTGCAGGTTGAGCACCCGGTCACCGAGGGCATCACCGGCGTCTCGCTGCCGGCAACCCAGATCCACATCGCGATGGGCATCAAGCTGTACAACATCCCCGAGATCCGCCGCTTCTACGGCCAGGACTATGACGGCATTGGCAAGTTCGACCTGTCGTCGTTCAAGCGCCACTCGCAGTACGACAAGCACGTGATCGCCGCGCGCATCACCGCCGAGAACCCCGACGAGGGCTTCAAGCCCACCTCGGGCAAGATCGACCGCATCACCTTCCAGTCGAACACGAACGTGTGGGGCTACTTCTCCGTCACAGCCGACGGCGGTGTGCACGAGTATGCTGACTCGCAGTTTGGCCACCTCTTCGCCACCGGCCCCACCCGTGAGGTCGCGCGCAAGAACCTGGTGATGGCCCTCAAGGAGCTCTTCATCATGGGCGACATCCGTACGACCATCGAGTACCTTGGCGAGCTCCTCGAGACCGATGCCTTCAAGGCGAACACCATCGACACCGCGTGGCTCGACGGCATCATCGCCCAGAAGTCCGTCACGATCGACATTGACCCCACCGCGGCTGTGATCAACGCTGCCGTCTTCCGCGCCTACAAGCAGATCCAGGGCGGCATCACCAACTTCAAGGACAACCTCGGCAAGGGCCAGCTCTCGACCCTGCCCCTGAAGGAGCTTCAGTCGATCCCGGTCGACATCACGTACGCCGACGTCAAGTACTCGTTCCGCGTGACGCCCAAGGCGCCGGACACGATGGTCCTCAAGATTGGAGCGCAGTCGATCGAGGTGCGCTACCGCGAGCAGGCCGACGGCTCCATCTACGTGGCCTACGGCGTCGAGTCGCACCAGGTCTTCGCCAAGGAGGAGGCCCTCGGCCTTCGCATGGTGCTCGATGGCGTGACCGTGCTGCTCCCGACCCTGTATGACCCGTCAGAGCTGCGCTCGGACATCACCGGCAAGCTCGTGCGCTACACGGTCGAGGACGGCGCTACCGTCAAGAAAGGCGAGACTTACGCGGAGGCCGAGGCGATGAAGATGATCATCACGCTGAAGGCGACCGAGAGCGGCGTGATCAAGCACGAGAAGCCCGCGGGCTCCATCATCAACCAGGGCGACCTGCTCGCCTCCCTCACGCTCGCGGACCCGTCCCGCGTCAAGAAGATCGGCGCGTTCAGCGGGACCCTTGAGTACGCGACCGGCGAGGAGATGGTCACCGGCTCCGCCACGCTCAAGCGCTTCCGCAAGGCGCAGAAGACGCTCGAGCTCGTCATGGACGGCTACGTGCTCGACGCCGAGCCCGCGGTGCAGGCCATGCTCTCGGCGCTCGCGTCGGTCAGCTTGCCCATCGAGGAGATCAAGGATGCTGCGTCCGCTCTCGGCCAGAAGATGCCCGTCGAGCTCGACGCGATGATGCAGCAGGTGTACGCCGCCACGCTCGCCGAGCACGTGAACGGCATGGACTCGACCGAGACCGCCACCCTCGTGACCAAGCTGCGCGCCGTCGTGGAGGAGTACGTCAAGTCGCTCTTCGAATCGAAGCAGGCCGACATGCGCATCACCATCGCGCCCGTGACGGCGCAGATTGACAAGTACGCCAAGGGCCTGCGCGAGAACGCCGTCGAAGTCACGTGCGCCCTCCTCTCGCGCTACGTCAACGTCGAGAGCTCGTTCGTTGACATGTCGACCGACCAGGCCGTGGGCGCGCTCGTCAAGGCGTACCCCAAGGACCTCCAGAAGGTGTATGCGATGGCCTTTGCGCACGAGCAGCTCAAGGGGCGCAATCTCCTCGTGATCTCGATGCTGCGCCAGCTCTCGGGCTTCCCGGAGCGCTTCGGCGTCGAGCCGCTGCGCACCCTGCCGCCGGCGCTCAACGTGGTCGTGACCCTCTCGCAGATGCCCGGCGCCGAATACAAGGAGGTCGCGCTGAATGCGGCCAAGTTCGGCCTGATGAAGGCCGAGAAGCCCTTCGACGAGGCCGTGCGCGAGCTCAAGGCCGAGCTCAAGTCGGGTATGGAGGAGGCCGCCGTCTCGCGCTCCGTCGTGACCAACGCGCTGCTCGCCCTCTTCGGGGACGCCGAGGTCGGCCTGACGGCCATGCAGGTGGCGCTCAAGCGCTGGTACCGCACCTTCAACATCATCTCGATGACCACTGGCTCCAAGGCCGGCGCCACCACCATCGAGTTCAAGTACAAGGCCGCCGACAAGGCGCAGGGTGACACACCGTTCCCCGAGCGCTACGGCATGCTCGCGTACGTGACGGATCTCAAGATGATGCAGTCCAAGATGGGCGACCTGGTCAATGAGTACGCCGGCAAGGGGCCGGAGCCGTACAACTCGCTCCACATTGCCCTCGCGGGCTCGATCGCCGACGGCGCGAACGCCGAGGAGGAGCTGATCGCAACCGTCCAGGCCACCCTCGCCTCGCACAAGGCCGCTCTCCAGGCCAAGGGCATCCGACTCGTCTCGCTGATGGTGCCCAACCCGCCCAAGTGGCCCCGCCAGTTCTCGTTCCCGATGGCCAACGGCTACACCGAGGACAAGCAGCGCCGCAACCTCTTCCCGACCCAGTACAACCTGCTCGAGCTCAAGCGCCTGGACAACTGGTCGCCTGAGCGCCTGCCCTCGATCTCGCGCAACACCCTCGTGCTGCTCGGCTCCCAGGGCGACAAGAAGAAGATGCAGCAGCGCGTCTTTGTGCGCGGCATCACGCACGGCACTGGCCTCGAGAACCCCGTGGTCGCCGAGGCGGCCATGCAGAAGGCGCTCGACGAGCTGCAGCTCGCGATGCTCGACCCGCGCGTCGCGTCCGGCGCCTCGTCGCACCTGATGATGCACATCCTCGGCCCCTTCCCCGGCGCTTCCGTCGAGGACATCATCGGCACGTGGAAGGACCTGATGAGCGGCCTCATCTCCAAGTACGCGACGCGCCTGCTCAAGCTGCGTGTCGACGAGATCGAGGTGCGCGCGCACGTTGGCTCGGGCGCCAGCCGCCAGGCGGTTCGCCTCGTCGCCTCGTCCATGGCGGGCCAGTGGCTCAAGACCGACGGCTTCGTCGAGTACCTCGACCCGATCACCGGCGAGACGCAGGCCTACTGCTCGCCTGGCGACCCCGAGACGGCCATGTGCTTCATCGAGCCGTACCCGATCTCGTCCTCGCTCTCGACCAAGCGCATGATCGCGCGCGGCGCCGGCTCCACGTACGCGTACGACTTCCTCGGCATGATCGAGAAGGCGCTCGTCTCGGAGTGGTCGGCGGCTGTGGCGGACGGTCGCTTCACGTCGATGCCCTCGGATATCTTTGCGGTCGAGGAGCTCCTCCTCACCAACGGCGCGCTCGCCCCTGGGCAGCGCGTCGTTGGCACCAACGACGTCGGCATGGTCGGCTGGATCGCCACGCTCAAGACCCCCGAGTACCCCGATGGCCGCCCGCTCGCGATCGTGGCCAACGACTGCACCGTGCAGTCGGGCTCGTTTGGCATCCAGGAGGACAATTACTTTGACGCCTTCTCCAAGTACGCGCGCGCCGGCGGCCTGCCGCGCCTGCACATCGCGTGCAACTCGGGCGCGCGCATCGGCCTCGCGGAGGAGCTCAAGCCCTTCTTCAAGGTCGCGTGGGTCGACCCGAGGAACGAGGCCGCGGGCTTCAAGTACCTGTACATGACCCCGGCGGACGCTGCCAAGATGGGCGGCAACTCTGACACGACCTTCCACGGCGAGCTCGTCAACGACGATGGCGAGGAGCGCTTCAAGCTCATCGACATCGTGGGCAAGCAGGACGGCCTCGGCGTCGAGAATCTGCGCGGTTCGGGCATGATCGCGGGCGAGACCTCGAAGGCCTACGATGAGACCTTCACCCTCTCGTACGTCACCGGCCGCTCGGTCGGCATCGGAGCGTACCTCAACCGCCTCGCCCAGCGCGTGATCCAGATGCAGCAGGGCCCGCTCATCCTGACCGGCTACTCGGCCCTCAACAAGCTGCTCGGCAAGGAGGTCTACGTCTCGCAGGATCAGCTCGGCGGACCTCAGATCATGCTCCCGAACGGCATCGCGCACCAGCTCGCCACCGACGACCAGGACGGCGTCGAGAAGATCCTGCGCTGGCTCTCGTACGTGCCACGCACCGCCTTCGAGTCCCAGCAGCCCGCCGCGAGCGTCGACCCCGTCGACCGCGACATCGTGTGGACCCCCCCGAACACCCCGTACGACCCGCGGATGATGCTCGCGGGCGCCGCCGGCCCCGACGGCATCTTCAAGCCTGGCTTCTTCGACCAGGGCTCGTTCACCGAGTACCTCGCCAGCTGGGGCAAGTCCGTCATCGTCGGACGCGCCCGGCTGGGCGGCATCCCGATGGGCGTCATCGCCGTCGAGACGCGCCTCACCGAGACCATCATCCCCGCCGACCCGGCCAACCCGGCCTCCCGCCAGACCAACCTCGCGCAGGCGGGCCAGGTCTGGTTCCCTGACTCGGCCTACAAGACCGCGCAGGCGCTCGCCGACTTCAACGCCGCCGAGAACCTGCCCGTGATGCTCTTCGCCAACTGGCGTGGCTTCTCGGGCGGCACGCGCGACATGTTCGGCGAGGTGCTCAAGTTCGGCGCGCAGATCGTGGACAACCTGCGCGTGTACAAGCACCCGGTCTTTGTGTACATCCCGCCCAACGGCGAGCTGCGCGGAGGTGCGTGGGTCGTCGTCGACCCGACGATCAACGCCGAGATTGATGGAGATGTACGTCGACGAGAACGCCCGTGGTGGCATCCTCGAGCCCCCGGGCATCTGCGACGTCAAGTTCCGCAAGCCCGACCTGCTGAAGACGATGCACCGCCTCGACTCGAAGCTGATTCAGCTCGACGCCGAGCTCGCAGCCGCAGATTCGTCCGAGGCCCTCGGCGACACGAAGGACATCCAGGCGGCCATTGGCGCGCGGGAGGCGCAGCTCATGCCGCTCTACGTGCAGATCTCGCACGAGTTCGCCGACCTGCACGACCGCCCGGGCCGCATGCTCGCCAAGGGCGTCATCCGCGACATTGTGCCCTGGAAGCGCGCGCGCCAGTACTTCTACTGGCGCGTCCGCCGCAGGCTGCTGCAGGACGCGATCGTCAAGCAGCTCAAGGTGGCGGACACCACCCTGAGCCACGCCGAGTGCCTCTCCATGCTCACCAAGTGGATCGGAGAGAAGGCGGCGTGGTCGGACGATAAGGCCGTCGTCGCGGCCTTCGAGTCGAACGGCCCGATGCTTGACAAGAAGCTGGGCGAGGTGCGCGTGGAGGCGGTTCAGAAGGCGGTCGCCGCGCTGTTGGCCACCCTGCCCGCGGACGTGCGCAAGAAGGTCGTCGGCTCGATGTGAAGGGGCCGCCACGGACCCGCGGGGTTCCGACACGAGAAGCTAGGCTCTGGGGGGGAGCAGTCCATTGTCACGAGACGCTCTCTCTTTCGCAAGAATGCATGAGAGGGTCGCGCATCGGGGAGGAGGATTGTGTCGAGCGTGGCTCGCGGAGAGAGGAGCTGCTCGATGGATGGCCGCTATTGGAGAGAGACGGTCTCATACGGACACTGAAGATGGAAGCCTCGGAGAGGAGTGCCATGTTCACACCGAAGAGGAGTGCCATGTTCACACCGAAGAGGAGTGCCATGTTCACACCGAAGAGGAGTGCCCGCTCCGTGAGGGGCCTCCCCTCCGCCGCACGGGGAAGTTGACCTGCATGGCAGAACCCAGAAGGCCGGGGAAGGGGTCGGTATGTGGCGAGAATCTCCGTCGTGTGGGAGTCGTCAGTCCTGGGTGTGCGCGGTTCTCGCTGCGCGGCGGGGGCTCGGTGTTCGCGCGATGATGTTCGCCGACAATCGATGATTTGGGCAACCATGGGGGTCGACGTCATCCGAGCGTCGAGTTTGATGTGTGTACCATCCATGCCGTGCGCGCTTCCGGATTTTGAGAGCTCCGCCGGGGTCGGGGGCGTCCCCCCGCTAAAAGCATGCTACATAAATGCTACAGATACCGAACGCGCAGCGTATACCTTTCTGTAAAACCTACGCTCGTGGCCGCAGCCATGGGCCGGCCGCACAGAATCGAATGAGAAACGTGAGAATCCCGGTGGGGTCTGACGCGGGTTCGGGGTTGCCGCATGGGTTGCCGGCGGGGGCGACGGCCGTGTACGCGGTGACGCGGTCGTGACGCGTCGACGGCGGGACCCGACGGCGCGTCGAACGGCGCGCTAGGGTCTCTGAGACGTCTGCGACCCGCCGAGCATCTTAGATCTTTGGTAGCTCTCAATGGCAAAAGTCTTGCCGGCAGCGGCATTGGGGAATCCCGCATCTATTCACAGTCACAGGCTCACAGGGCTGTGGAAACGTGACCAACACGCGTTTGTCCCCCCAACAGCGTCCGCCACCAACGACTCGGGCGAGTCTAAGGAGTGCACCGACCTCCAAAGGGGTGCTGGCATCCTCTGCCTCAGAGCCGTGCGCGGCCCGGTCGCCTCTCCGCTTGTGGCACCTCGCGCGACCCCACCATCTTTCGTACTCGTCCATATTTGGTAATCGTGCACGCGAACAACCTTCCAACAGCTTGGAGGGCCGTCACGGGCGTGTCTCCACCTCACGACGGCTTCGTCGGCGTCGAGTTGGCGCGGTCGGTGAGCACCGACCACGAGCGCACCACTGCTCGATTGGGCTGACCTGAGGTGACCCAGTACTTGTCCAGCACCTTGACGACCTCGGCGTAGAGCGTCATCGTGATCGCTACCTCGCAGCAGACCCTCGAGAGGCGCGGGCCTACCCCCTTGTAAAACGAGAGCCACCCCTCGTTCACCAGCATCTCGCGCGCGCAGTGGAGCGAGGATGCGTACTTGGCGCCGTCCAGACCTTGCATGCGCGATTTCACGACGTCTAGGCCCTGGAAGATGAGCACAGACACGCCTCCTGCAAATGCGCCGCACGCCGCCACAGAGACGGGCGTTTTGCGGTATTCACTCGGGATCACGTTGAAGACGCCGAAGCGCGTGCCCTGCGCCGTCGCCACCTTGAGCACCGTCGGCGCCACGCCATGGTAGATCCCGAAGAAGCCTTCCTCCTTGATGAGGGTGTACACTCCGTGGAAGAAGCCCTTGAAGCGAGGTGTCTCCGACTTGAACTGATCGTCGATGAGCCTGATCTTGATCGTCTCCTGCGGCGTGCTGACCACGATCGCCTCCGCCGTGCCCGCCACCAGCCCCGCGATGAACCCGTTCACCTTGCCGAACATCGGCTTGCCGTCTGACGTCTTCAGCATGTCCGAGGCCGCCTCGAAGGCGGAGAAGCGCAGGGCCGCCTTGGGTGTCGCAAAGTAGACCATCGAGGACAGCCCACGGTAGAAGCCCAAGGGACCATGCGTTTTTAGCGTATCCCGTACCACTTTCATTGCGCCGCCGCCGCTGCCCTTGTCCAGCTGCGCCACCGTTTTGGTGTACTCGAGCGGGTAGGTGCAGCAGATCTCGATCGCGCCCGAGATGCCGCCTGCGACGATCGCCTTGCCGGCGTGTTTGGGCTTGTTGCCAGTGGGCGCCATCCCACGCACAGTGGCGCGGCCACGATGCCCGAGGACCTCTCGCGAGTGAGTGACCTTTTTGCCGGATGGGCTGATTGATTGCAGATGAAGAACGAAGGACCTGTCGTTTTCGACGGGCCGAGTTCGTCACGCGCGGGGCTCGGCGCGCGCGGACTCGCACTTTATCACGAGCGGAATCCGAGCTTCGACGCATGGAGCGAGCCTGACGACGGTCGCATTGACAGTGCAGCTCATCCGCGGCTCTGAAGGTGCGGCACGTGCGCCGGCACGGAGGATACGAAACATCAGTTTTCGACACTCGCTGCGATGTGTCAGACCCTCCTTCGCCGCTTGGCGACACTCGACCAGCCCGGTCATGTTTCCCTCACGTACGTCGGACGAGTTGCTCGTCTGACGCTGCACAATCCGGACCGGCGTAACGCAGTCTCTGGCCCCATGATCGCACAGCTGAGCGAGCACGTCGACACACTCTCGCGATGGGATGAGGGTGCAGCGCTCGTGCTCACGGGAGCAGGTGGGCACTTCTGTGCAGGTCTGGACCTCGCGCTCGCACGCTCCGAATTCAGCACGCCCGAGAGCGGCCGTATGATGAACGAAGTCATGGGGGGGCTCCTCCACCGCATGCGCCAGCTTCCGCTGTTGTCAGTCGCGGCCATCGATGGATATGCTATTGGAGGCGGCGCCGAGCTCGCAACAGCCACGGACTGGCGCGTGATGGCGCCGGCGCCGGGCGCGACGCTGCGCTTCGTGCATGCGAAGATGGGCGTCTCACCTGGGTGGGGCGGCGGCGCGCGGCTCGTTGGCCTTGTCGGCCGCGCGCAAGCTCTCCGCTGCCTCGCCCATGGCATGTCACTCGACGCGGGAGCGGCGAGCGCGATCGGGTTGTGCGACGCTGTGGCCGAGGCCGGCGAGCCCGCCGCGGAGGCGGCGGAGCGCCTTCTCTTCGCGCCTGCCCTCGCCCATGCTGCCTCGACAGAGGCTCTGCGCGCCATTAAGACGGCCGTCGCGGCCGCCTCAGAGGTGGCTGCCGAGGTGAGGAAGGCGGAGGCGGCGGCGCTCGTGTCTGTGTGGGGCTCGGGCGCGAACCAGCGAATCGTCGAGCGCACCAAAGTTTAGAGAAGTGTGTGCTATAAGTGTGCTACTTGTAAGAAGTCGAGTCTCTCTCGTCTCTCTATACACTGAGAAGTGTGTGATTCCTGCGTCGCTCCTCTCTCTGCAGTCCTCCGTAACCGGGCCGCCACCCACGTCATATCCGTTTCGCCCGCGATCCAGTCCATCAAGGCCGCTCCGCCTCCGCTCCCCGGCGCTGCCTTGATATCACAACCAACCGCCGCCACCCATGGTCACAGGCGCATCGCTCGTTCCCTTGGTCTTGTACGGCAGGATCCACGCATTGATCGGGAACTCGATGCTGTTCTGATTCACTACGCGGATCGTCGAGCCAGCCCCCGGCGTCGCGATCACGGCATAAAATGGGGTCTGGCCGCCAACAGTCGCGAAGACCTCGATGATCTGCTTGGGCTGGTTGGGGCCCTGGGTCAGCTCGATCTTGGCCTTCATGTTGCGATCCTCCGTCTGCAGCAGCACCTGGACGCTCTCCACCTCGGCGCCGTACGTGTACGACACGATTTTGCCGCCCTGAATGCGCTGCGAGGGAACGTCGGCAAGAGACTGGGAAGCCTTGCCCCGGCCCGTGTTGGCGACCACGGCCTCCAGCGGGAACTCGAGCGGGCCCGTATTGTACACGGCAACTGTCTTGGGGTGCTTCGGAGTCTCGATGACAGCGTGGACGGGGCGGAGGCTTCCATCCTTGGTGTAGACGCGAAACCTAGCTGGTATGTAAGACGGAGTATGCCAGAGCTCGATGTTTGCATCGATCGGACGGCCGTCGCTCTTAAGCGACAGCTGCACGCGCTCGGTCGTCTCGTCGCCAAGGTCCCACGTTTTCAGCGTGCTGCCCTGCACGAGCACCGACGTGTGCTTCTCCCACACGTCAGCGATTAGCGGGCCATTTTCTGGAACTCCGTCACCACTGTCGACGGCTAATGGCGCTGGCGTGCGACGGCGGCAAGTGGAGCAGGTTGGCGTGGCTGTTCCAATGATGAGCGCCGACGCGGCTGACAGCACAAGCAAGAACGTCATCCAGGGCCGCCGCGGGAGGCCGAGACAAAAAAGCGCTTTTCTACATGATGTCGGTCATCACATTTGTCATCTTCAATGTCTCCTTTTGGCAAGTGATCTTCAAATGTCCCGAATCATGGAATGTAATAAACTAACCGGTTCCCTCAACCGGCGGCTGCTGCTGCGCTGGCGGCGACTCCGCTGGCGGCTGCTCCTCCTGGCGTGGCAGTGGAAGCGGTTGGGCTGGCAAGGAGTCCGAAGGGGTACCCGAAGGCTCTGCCTGCGTCTCTTGCTCTTGCGTCCTCTCGGCTGCATCCCTCTGCTCTCGCGCCGCGAGCTGCTGCTGCGTCCATTCGAGGTACTGTCGCTGGATCGAGGGCGCGGCGCTCCCGAACGAGGCAGCACCCGCCAGGTTGGTGGCCAGCAGCGCCGCCACAAACTTGCCCGCGCATGCGGCCAGCTCTATTGCTGAGCAGCACACGCAGGCGGCACATGTGACGACGGATCCTACAACGCAGAGGACGGCCGGTACGAGGCCGAGCCACGCCCTCTGCGGGTGCTCGTCGCCGTCCCCGAGGGCGTGGACCGCCCGCTGGAGAGCCAGGCAGCTACTCAAGGCAGAGCTCGCTGCCGCCCGCGTAGGACGTAAAGAGACTGCGCACCCTCGCAAGGCGGAATCGATGGCTATCGCGAGCGCGGCCGCGAATGTGTCGCCCTCTCTAGCAACGACCACCAGCTGCTGACGCGATGCATCGGCAGCCCGAGCAAGTGCACGCTGCACCGCCACGCAGCCTCGCACAGAGGTGTTGACGGCCGTGGCTAGCGCCGCCACGAGTGAGTCGCCTCCTCCCGCAATGCTCACCAGCCGCAGGCACGACGAATCTGCAGCCTGTGCAATCGCATGCCGCGCAGCCGCCGCGCGCCTCCAAAGCGCGTGGGTCTGTGTCGGATCAGGTGGCGGTGGAGGAGGTGGCGGTGGTGACCTCCAGAAACACGGGAGGCATGGCCGCGATTCGTCGTCGTCAATCGGCAGCAGAGCGCGTTGCCGCCAAAGCTGCAACGCGCCACCGACAGCTTGCTCGGCATGGAGTACGATCGCCAGCAGGGTCACGAGGCGTTGGAGCCTTGCCATGCGAAAACTGCTTGTGGAGAGTGACCGACATGCGTGATGACATCACAACCTGGGTTGAATCCTGGAATCCTGGCACGAAAGGGGGAAACATCATACCGGGGGAGACCGCGATGAAAAGATGAAGTGTGAAAGGTTCGCGGCTCGGCAGTGGTCCCGTTCAATCCGTTCAAACCATGCAAAGGAGAATCTCGTTCCGTCCTCGCCGCGCCACCGCCGCCGCCGAGCCCGAGGGAGATGTGAAATGAGCAACTGTTGCGACTTGCATGCTCGGCTGCCCTGGGCAGTGTGCATTCTCGCCTCAACTGCTGGCCATCTGTAACCACCTCAACTGCTGGCCACATCCCGGCGCCTCTGCACTATCGCCTGCGCGCCCAGCGGGCCGAGGATCTTGAAGGGCATCGGGGTGATGAGCTCGGTGGCGTTGATCGATCCCCAATTAGAGACGCGAAGCGGGCGGCGCATGAGCGTGTCGATCACGTTCATGTCTTCGGGGAAGACTTCGGCGAAGACAGTGTGGCCGTTGCCCCACTCAGGATGCTGTGCGAGCGCGATGAAGAAGTCAGGGCCGCCGCCGCCCGCCGCCCATGCGAGCATGCCGCGACGGATCACGGGTCGCGCAGCCTGTCCCAGATCCGCTGAGGCAGGCGGGACACGCGTGCCGCTCGGGCGTAGCGAGCCTTGCAGCAGCGCGTACCTGTGATGAAGGAGGCCATCAGAGGTCATCAGAGGTCATCAGAGGCCATCAGAGGTCATCAGAGGTCATCAGAGGTTATCAGAGGCCATCAGAGGAAGCCTTGCAGCGGCACGTACGGCGGACCCCAACGGCCGCCAAAGTAGTTGTCCGGCCAGTCGAGCGAGCCCCAATGCGCGGGCACGGGCTCGGCGCGGTAGAACCGCAGTCCGTCCCTCGCCGGATGCGCCGCATCCACGGAGGGTGGGCGTGCGCTCGGGTCCGACGCTGCCGCTCCAAGCTCGTCCAAGAGCGCACGCACGTAACGGCTGCCGCTCGCTGCTTGGGGGCGCAGCCGCATGCGGACGAGCCCGTCGGCGAGCAGCAGCGCGAAGTCGCACGGACGATCGGGCGCCGTCGTCGTGCCCGTGCTTGTCGGCGGCAGCACGCCAAGCACGCCCGAGGTCCATTTGGTGCTCCTTCCACGAAGCACGTCGGAGTCCTCCCACGGCTGCGGACGCTTCTTGAGCCAACAGTCAAGGTGCGTGTCGGCCATGCACTCGCGCCGGCTGCCGCACCACACCCAAGTGTTGCATCCCTCCGCCGCCTTGGCCTCGCACGCAGAGCAACACGCGGCGGCAGAGGGCTGCTTGTGACCCGCTCCCCAGAGGACCACGTCGCCCGGAAGCTCCGTGCGTGCCATCTCGTGGCAGGCCGTCGGACACGGCGGTGGCCTTGGTGATGACGGCGAGGGAGGTGGCAGCGGCGAAGGTGGCGGGCTGGGTGGCGATGACGATCGCTCCGGTTGGCTATCGGATTTGCTTCCGAGCGACGCAGAGCGACCCGCCAGCCCGAAGTGCAAGAAAGCACACCATGCGCCCCAGCAGAGCAAGAGCCCGACAGCTGCCACGTTGCGACAGCGGCAGAGTGGAGCGCTGCGTGGCTTTCGCAGAGTGTCATATTGCGTAGGCATGTCGGCCGCCACGATGATCTGTGAACTTCAACATTTAGATTACGTGTGGTGTGAATTAACCATTCAAAAGGAAGAAGGTCCCCTTGTTGAGAGGTGTACCCATGGGTGTACCCTGTGAAGGGTCTGCGAGGTGTGAATTTGTACGAGACGCGCCCGCGCGCTCGAGTTGGCTGCCACGAGCTGCTTCCGTGCCAGGCACGCTCATCAATGCTGGACGAACTGCCTGGCCCGCTCGTTCAGTTGGTGTTGGCCGATGCGACGAAAGCTACGCTGCGGGCAGTCGCAGCGACCTGCTCAGCCATGCTCCACGAAGCACGAAGCGCTGCTAACCGATACCTCGTCGTGTGCACTCCTCTTGAGCAAGCTGGTGGTCCATCAGATGCGCCAAGCTCTGACCAGCAGCCGGTATGTGTCGAAGCAGAAGTCACGCTTCTGCATGTGGGTGCCCAGTGCGATCCCAACCCCGATCAAACGACGCACGCTGTCGCTGAAGGCATTGTGGAGGTGGTGAGCAGCTGTGCATTCCTGCCCGACGGGACTATCTGTTTGGCCGTATGCGCGGCATCGAAGCTCATTCGCATGAACCGGAGCGGCGAAGTCCTCGGCCAGCTCTCGTTGGGTTCCTGCTGGCCACGCGCCATTGCGGTGACTCCGAATACCATCTTCGTCACCAGCATGCCCGCGGACGTCAATGTTGAAGAGGCGCCAGACCATCCGTCGTCGAGGGTGACCAGGATCGCGTGGAGCACTCTCCTCGATGCCGGCCCAGGCGCTCCGGCCGTGCCCGTGGATGGCGTCGAGCTGCACTGGTGCCAGCTCGACGCTCCTACCGACGACGAGGGAGAGGAGGAGGACGCGGCGGATGACACGCTGTGGGGAGAGTGCAGGCCAGACTCCGCGCCGGGCGTGCCGATTGCGCTCGCGGCCGCCACCGAGCGCCTGTTCGTCCTGCACCGCATCGCCCAGGTGGGCGCGCGTCCTTGGGAGTATATGGATGACGAATGGGAAGAGAGTCCCAGTTGGGGCTCGGACGAGGACGAGGAGAGCCTTGGCCGTCCTCCGAACGCTCCAATGGGACTCTCTATGCGAATGCAGCGGGGGAGGAGGGCGCGGCCCGTACGCGAGCACTTCGTCTCCGTGTTTGAGGGGGCCGCGACGCGTGCTCGGACGGTCTTCTCGATCGGCGAGTGGGCGCGGAACAAAGCGCCCGACGGCCTTGTCGCCTACGATCGCCTTCTGTACATCAGCCAGCATCGCTTCATCAGCGTAGTCGACGCCAAGGGCCAACCGGTGCGCATGTTTCGCCTCGAGCAACCGCAATCGGCACTCAAGCAGGCGGCGGCCGGGTGCGGCTTGCTCGCTGAGATCCTCGAGTTTGCCATCGCGAACGGTCGCGTGTACAGCCGGGACAGTGAGAACATTCGCGTCTGTGATCTCGACGGCAAGCTGATGCAGTCGGTGACGTTATCACCAAGATCTCTCACTAGGAAACTCGACCCGCAGTGGCAGCAATCAGGCTCGCGTAGACAGATGGCCATGTCCTGCCATGAGAATGGCCTGTTGGTAGACGCTGACCGATTGATCACATTCATGCACGCCTCGACTGACAGAGACCTCATGCATTCTGCATATCTTTCTGCTGCTAAAAGAGCGCTAGGAATGCGCAGTGTGAACTTGGTAGCGTAGGCCTAGCTGCTAAAAGAGCGATGTGCATGCGCAGTGTAGAGTGTTGAATTGGTAACGACGTAGCGTTGGGGTGAGGGCGCCCAGGCGGGCCCAGGCGCACAGGGGATCGGATGGTGCGGGCGTGCGCGAACAGGGTCGGGTCGTGAACTGGTGAACAATGCACGTGGCAAGCAGGGCGTGTGCTGTGGTTGGGGGGGAGCGAGCGAGCGAGCGAGGTGACAGGCGCACGAGATGGCAGTGCATACTCGACTTGTTAGATACGGGTCTCTCATTGTAAGTCTCTCAACACTCAAAAAACTCACAGAGGCAGTCGCCTACGCTACCTTGTCCTAAAATGAGCCTACCTGTGGTTGAGCCTCTGTCCTAAGCTACTGCGTCCCGACCTAAACAACTCACTAGGACCTACGCTAGGTGCTAGGATATCAAGTTCTCTGTACTCTGAGCACTTCAAAGGGCCATGTTGGCCATGTTGTATGTCGAGGGCGGCGCTATCAATAGGCAAATTTAGGGGCTTCTAGAGAACGCGTTCGAGCCATTAATAACCGCGCCTCACAAGATAGACATGCACGGGTTTGCGGCGCTTGCGGCGGCGATCCGCGAGGAAATCAACTTTGAGTCTTTCAAAGGAGGCGACATGGGAGGCGATTCAACCGCGCTAAAGGAGGCATGTGAGGCGCGTGGGATTGCGTTGAGTCCATCACTGATTTTCGCATACCATGATTTTGTCTTATGGTTCATCTTCAACCTACCTGGCCCATCAGCCTTTGATTCTCCCATTCTCCGGAATTGTGCGGTGTGAATCGAACACACGAATGTCGAATCACCGCGGTCCTGCGTTCAATCGTGTAAGGTCACTAAGCTCTAACACGCGCATATGAAATCACCGATCGTGACATGTCGTGACCGATGCGTCCTGCGGTCCTGGCTCCTGGGGCTGGCGGCGCTGCGTGGAGGGTTCGATGTCGGTTGACCTGGGAGATGTGTGCGTGAGTACGTATATGTGCGGCTGCTTTTTCGTGCCCCTGCGTTGCGGCTTGCGCGTCTTCACTCTCGCTGCTCAAGTTCATGAACTACGCCAATTCTTCCACGCCTACTACGAGGCCCAAATCCCACACTCACAACAGGAGCGTCCGCATGCATCACTCCCGGCTCTGCCCAAAGCACTGCGCCCCCGGGGGAAGATCGGGGACCGCCCACATGGCGATGCACATAGCACACAGTTCCGCAACCTACGGTTCTGCTCACCGAGCACCTCTCGCACACAGGCGCTCGCTCCGAGCGGTCCGAACCCTCAGCCTGTCACAATCATGTCCCATCCCGCCGGCTCGTGCTCCAGAGCGCTCCCCATCATCCACTCCGCATGGGCGCCATCGCTCCCATTTCTGAGCTCCCCCGCTCCCGGTCCTATCCCAGCTCATCCCTCCTTCCTTGCTTACGACTCCAACACCAGTCGAGCCCCGTCGCAACGGGGCTAAGACGCGCGCCCCGCCCCCGCCCCCTCGTTGCCGAGTCGTTTAAACGTGTTGCACACCCTCTTGCTCTCGAGAACATCTGCAGGATCGAGGACACCTATGGCTTGTTCTGGAGCTCGAATCCTTCTTCGACTGCGAGTACGAGCTTCGGGGCCTCCGGGGCCTTGGGTGCGCCTGTGGGTTTTGGCTCTGGGGCCGCCATCTCATCCGGAGCCACCATCTCATCGGCACTCTCAGCTTTGTGTCGAGCTAGGGCCACCTTCTCGTCCTCGTGGCCATTCGGTACATGCCGGCCAACGTTGAGATGGCGACGACGGTGCATGACGACCAGGGCGAGGACAAGAGCGATGATGACGCCGACGAGGACGCCGATGATGATCCCAAATGAGCCGCTCGTCTCGACTGCCACGGCACCGGTCAACAGCGGCGGTGGAGGCGGTGCGACGTTGGCAATTGTAGATGACGTCACGACCGCAAGCACGGCAATCGAGACGCCGGTGACGCTCGCGAACATGCCCGCAACGCTGCTTGGGCTGCTCGTCACGTTGGCCATCGTCGACTGCACCGAGTCCGCCGTCGCCGTGGGCGTCAGGATGCGCACGCCGACGATGACGCTACCCGGCGATATGGTCAACTCCACCGCCGATAAGTCGACTCCCGCCCGGGCCGCGGTCGCGCTCCTGATCTCGGCTTGCACGCTCGGGGTGAATGAGGAGACGTCGCCGGCGAGCTCGAGGGAGAATTGGATGACACTCATCGAAGAGCCGTACGTGGAAGCAACGAAGAGCCTGACGGAGCTCACGTAGGTGAAGTGAGCGTCGAGGCTGGCATTCGAGCCCGCCGGCGCGGCGCAGAGCTTGTAGATCATCGGGCCGTCGAGGCGCACGGGGAGTGTGCGGCCCGAGAGCACGCCCCCGGTCGGAAAGAGCCGGCGGGCCGCGGCGCCCGCGCACGTGTCGTTGCCCGAGGGAAGGAAGGCGCACGATGCGCCATCGGTCAGCGCGTTGCCGAAGAGGGTGATGGCGGCGGCGACGTTGGCAAAGATGGTCGTGGGAACGAGGATGAGGTCGGGCGGCGGCGGCGGCGGCGGCAGTGAGGGCGGCGCCGGCGGCGCCGCGCAAGCTGAGATGGCGCTGGCGCCGCCATAGACGCCGGTGAGGGTCGTTGCCCAGGAGCAGACCGAGGTTGCCGGGACGAAAAATACATTGGGCCCCTGGGCAAGGAGAGGGGAACGCGAGGGAAAAGTGGTTCGCTACGGTTCCAAGCATGGCACATGCATCCAAGCACATCCAGTCTCAATCTTCTTATTAGGGCGATGGGAACTTTTGAACATGAGCGCACATAGCCAGCTGTGTTCCCACTGATGGTGCACGATGAGATGGTCACTGTGCCTCCTAAGACAGCGACACCACCACCCTGCTAGCACAAAGTACAAAACATGTGAAAATCCAATCGGGGCGATGGGAACTTTTCAAGGTCTCTGCAGCACGCACCCCCTGTAGTTGACCGAAGCGTTCGCGGTTGTGCAAGTGTGAGTCAAGGCAAGCAAGTCAGCAATTTTCCCATCGGGGCAACACGAGCGCGCACATTGGAAGCTGTGTTGGAGTAGATCTGGGAGTTCACGATTGACATTGTGCCTCCCAAGCCAGACTGGGCCAAGACTGCGACACCACCACCCTGCAAACAACTAGCAAGCGTGAGTTTCCCCTTTGGGCGATGGGAACTTTTGAGCATGAGCACGCACATAAGAAGCTTGATTGGAATACACTTGGGAGTCGACGATTGAGACAGTGCCGGTATAGACATAGACACCGCCGCCCTGCAATACAACGCACAAATCGTGAGTATCATATGGGGGCGATGGAGAATATCAGGTCTCTGCGGCACATACCAACTACAGTTGACCAGAGCGTTGTCCGCAGTTGTGCAAGCGAGAGTCGAGGCAAGCACGTCAGCACTTTTCCTATTGGGGCGATGGGAACTTTTGAACATGAGCACGCACTTCGTTAGCTGTGTTTCCGTAGATCGAGGAAGACGTTATCGTGACTGTGCCTGAATTGCCTGAATCGACATAGACGCCGCCCTGCAAAACAACGAGCAACACGTGAGTCTCCCATGGGGGCGATAGGAACTTTTCAAGGTCTCTGTGGCACGCACCGCCTGATGTTGACCGGAGCGTCGTTTTGTTTGCAGTTGTGCAAGCGTGAGTTGAGGCAAGTGGGGCGATGGGAACTCTTGAGCATGAGCACGCACATTGGTGGCTTGATTGGAATACACTTGGGAGTTGATGATTGAGACTGTGCCGGAACTGACAAAGACACCGCCACCCTGCAAACAACAAGCAAGAGTCGAGGCGAAGCGTGTCAGCAGTGTCAGCATCTTCCCCATCGGGGCATTGGGAAACTTTAGGTCTCTGCTGCACGTACGCCGCAGTTCCAGCACTGCACAAGCGAGAGTAGAGGCAAGGTGCGTGTCAGCAATGTTCCCATCTAATTCCCACCGGGGCGATGGGAACTTTTGAGCAAGAGCACGCACTCCTGTAGCTGTATTGCCAGTGATGTTGCAGGATGACAAGGTCACCGTGCCTCCACCGATGAAAACACCGCCGCCCTGCAGGCAAAAGCCCCAAACATGTGAAAATCCCATCGGGGCGATGGGAAATTTCGAGGTCTCTGTGGCACGTACAAGCTGTAGTTGACAGGAGCGTCGGCCACAGTTGCCAAGCGAGAAGTCAAGGCAAGCGCGTCAGCAAATTTCCCATCAGTCAAGGCAAGCGCGTCAGCAAATTTCCCATCGAGGCGATGGGAACTTTTGAAGTTTCAGGCTAGCACGTACTCCATCCTGGTAGTTCGAGGCAGCACCCATCATAAAAGATGAGAATCGAAATGGACATGTCAACAAGGCATTTTCCCATCGGGGCGATGGGAAACATTGAAGGTCTCTGCGGCACGTACAACCTGTAGTTGACCGGAGCGTCGGCCGCAGTGTGCAAGCGTGAGTCGAGGCGAGCACGTCAGCAATTTTCCCATCGGGGCGATGGGAAATAAGAGCACGCACAGAGCTCAAGTAGCCTCCCGTGATGTTGAGCCCGATGAGTTGCACGACACCCAATGAGCCAGGGTTGATGTTCACCACACGGCGTTGACTCGAGGAGCTCGCTTGTGCGTTCAGGATGACTGAGCCTGCCACCGCTGCCTCGAGGATGACGCTCCTGGTGATGCTGAGCTCGGCGGTGAGGTTGTAGGTTCCGGGGGCAAGGACAATGCGGCCGACGGCTGTGTTGGCGAGTGCACTGAGCAGGCCCGCGCTGGTGCTCACCTGGGTCTGCAGCTCGCGGCGGTGGCTGGGCACCGCGAGCTGCAGACCTCGGTACACCCCGGGAACGTCGCTGGCCTCAGTGCAGGGCAGCACGGTGCACGCGAGTGCCATCAGTGGCGACCATGGAGGCGGTGAAGATGGCACCAGAATGGGTGGAGGCGGTGGAGGCAAAGGTTGCAGCAATAAGAGTGGAGGCGATGGCGGCAGTGACGAGGACCGTGGCCGCGCCTGACCAGAGTTCGGAGGGTACAGGGACGAAGTGGGTGTGGCCTTCAAAGGGGGTGGCGAGGGCGGCGGTCGGGTGTGTGATAGTAGCCATGGCAGGAGCGGCGAACACGTGTCGCACGCGACCGGGCAAGAGGCCCGCGCGATCGAATAGGAAGCGCAAGCAGAGGGCTGTGCAGAGAAGTAGGAGCACGGCATGGGTGCGCCGCCTGAGTCGAAGGCGCCGCTGTCCACATCGTCAGCGCATAACGGAGTGGGCGGAGGCATCTGCGTGCCCGACTCTGCCATATGTGTGCCCGACTCTGCCTGATGCGCACCAGTCCCATCACGTTGATATGCACCAGTCCCATGGCCATCGGGTGGCGTCGTCGTCGTCGTCGCCATTCCGCTAACCCGTGGGACCAAGAATGCGAACAAGGCCAATTTGAACCACTTGATCCGGTAGGAGCGATTGTGCCTCGCCCAAATCGCACAGCGCCACTTGTTCCGGTAGGAGCGATTGCGCCTCGCCCACATTGTGAAGCTCTTGTTTGGCCCGGACCGTTCCTGCTCCGAGCAAACTGCAAAGATGAGCAACCCGAGCCTGAACAGCACGAGTGCGCCATCCAAGCACTCCACCCACCGCAAAGGCACCCCGCCCTTTTCGCCGCTTCTGGGGTCCTCCTTCAAGTTCGTCTGGTCGTACGGGAACGAGTACTTGATGTCGGCGTCTCCGATCTTGCACGCATCGAAGAGCTCCTCGAGTGCGATCTCGTCGGGTGTGCCCTCGCGCAGGCGCAGTAGGCCGCCGATGCGCCCCGACGCCCCACCGCCAATGATGGTCATCGCGTTGAAGGCTGGGAGCGAGTAAAAGGCTGGGAGCGACCGTGTAGTGATGTCATGCATCGAGTCCATCTCCGTGCCACGGTTGTACCATGGTGTCGAAAGCACCGTTGCCATGGAGAGCACGGACAGGTTGCTGCAAAAGATATCATTGGTGTTGTAAGGAACCTCGTAGCGGTCGACTGTTGCAGCCCCCCCCCGTTGGGCACCCGGTCGACCGTTGCAGCCACCCGTTGGGCACCCGACGCCACCAAAGGTCATGTTTGATGCCATCAGCACAGGAGCCCATTGCGGCCATGGATTGTTTTGGCCGAGCACGGTCGCATGCCCAATGTGCTTGGACGTGATCAAGTGGGAGGGGTCAGGTGCCCCCTCCCCAAGAGCCCCCACCGCCCCGCTAGCGATGGCGGCGAATAGCACAAGACGTGTCGAAGCATCGACCATCAGCCCCGATGCAGAGCAGCCCCTCCTTGCCTCCCACTGGGCGCAGGCAATGGCCTCGTGAGCGAGGATCACGCGGCACCGCGTAAGGCGTTACGCGGTACTGTACCGTAATGAAACCAATTCTGGTTAACGCACGCGGCGCGGGGGCTGCGGCGGTTCGCTCGCCCCTAAGGTGTTGCGGGCTGCCTACACCCCTTCTGGGCTCGGAGATATCGGAGGCGCCGTGGCAGACACCAAGGCACTGGCAAAGCCTTTGTACAGGATCTCATTGTGAATGGGGGCTCGCACGCGGGCGTGAGAGGGTCCGAATCTATCTGATTGAATGTTCCTGTCAGAAAGTCAGACAGTTTCGTCGCGGTCCCGAATGTATCTTCCAGAAAATGTAACGAATCGAGAAGCAACTGACTTCACATTCACAATGGTCGAAGAAAAGTCGTCGGCATAACTTTCCGTATTCCGATGAATCACTGTGTACGCTCAGGCTCACTCCTCTCCTGCGTCACCGCAGCGATGATGGCTCGTGCAGCACTGTGGAAGCCGGGCGAGCGCGAGGTCGCATTGGGTCTGACTCGCCGCACAGTAGAGATACCTGATCTCTGGTCACACAGACTCACACACTGGTCACACACGCCACATTCGCAACCTTGCCGAACGCACAGCACACACCAGCCCCTCCCGCCCCTGGCCCCTCCCGCCCCTCCCACGCCATCCTCGCCACGTTTCCCCGCTCATATTCAAAGCCCAGCTCGATTCGAGTGGATCTCGAGTGGATCTCGAGTGGATCTCGAGTGGATCTCGAGTCGTGGGCGCAGTTCACCGTGCTCTCATTTGTGAGCGTCGCTCCTCGCGGCCCAGAAGGCGCAAGCGTCCATGACATTGAGTGAGCGCTCCTAAGAAGGCAAGTGACTCGTGGCAGAAGGCGAGCATCTCCACGGCCATACCCCCTCGCGTCGACCCGCACAGTGGCCATTATGAGCCAACCGGTCGCAGCTCGTAGAGATCATTCAGGGCGGCATCGCCCTCGGCGCGCCCGCCAAAGAGGATCAAGGACGCTGGCTCGCGCCCGGCTGCCGGCAGAGGCACGAGCGAGTGCCCTACGCGCGGAGCGGGCGGCATCCCACGTAGCTTCGGACGGGTCCACTCCCACGTCTCAGTATCGAGGATGGCCACGTCATTGTAGAGCACCGGGGTCGAGCCGGCGAGGGCGAGGGATTGGGCGGGGGCGAGTGCGTGGGTGGAGCTGCCGCTGCGGCTGCTCCCGGAGGTGGCACCGGCACTGACGCTGCTGCTGCTGCGCCCCCAGCCTCCATGCACGAGAACGCGCACCCCATCCAGCGCGACGGCGGCGTGGCCGGAGCGTCCAGAGGGCGGTGAGCCACGCACGCTCGGCTGTGACCATGCCATGGTGGACAGGTCGAGGATGTGGACGTCGGCATAGGCGCCCTCGCCGTCGGCGCCTCCGAAGCATAAGAGGCGATCGCCGGCGAGGCGCGTCGTTGAGTGGTGCGCACGCGGCGAGGGACCCGAGTACGATCTCGTACCCGGAGATCCAAGAGCGCCCGAGAGGACGCGTCGCCATGCCCAGTCGGCGCCGATGTGGAGCTCGCGTAGCTCCATGTCCGCGTACTTGCTCACGCCGTTGTAACCGCCGAGGACGAGGAGCTTCTCGGCGTGCGTGCTCGCGGCGCCATGGTTCGCCTGATGAAGGACGCACTCAGACGCACTCAGACGCAAGCAGACGCAAGCAGATGCCGCAAGCAGATGCGCGCAGACGCGCGCAGACGTACTCAGACGCACTCCAAGGCCATCTGAAGTCCTGAGCGGCATACCGTGTGCAAGGAGGCGGTGTGGCCTATCCGCGCGGACGGGCGATGACCACGGTCGACCGCGTCGTAAAAGATGTCGAACTCGGGGTCATATGAGAGCATCGAGCTCAGCGGCTGCCGGACAGGCGCGTTCGGCTTGAGCGTCTCACCGCCAAAGACGAGGATCACATTCGAATTGCCCGAGACGGACCCGCCGACGACGGTCGCCGAGTGCCAGCAGCGCCCGTGCGGAGCGTCGCGGCAACGACTCCACGTGTGCGCGCGCGCGTCGTACCGGTAGAGATCGCGCAGGATGTCATCGTCCGAGTCTGAGATGACGTGAGATGACGTGAGATGACAAGGTGGCGTGAGGTGGCGTGGAGGTGGCTGAAGCGCACTCCATAGGTGATCAGGGGCAATCAATCGCACTCCATGGGTCATCGCTGGTAATCAAGCGCACTCCACAGGTCATCAGAGGCAATCAATCGCACCAGTCAGATCATCACCGCCCATGAGAAACATCGCCCCGCAATCAATCGCAATCAATCGCAATCAATCGCACCGGTCAGATCATCACCGCCCATGAGGAACATCGCCCCGCCGCTCGCCACTGCCGCATGACCCCAACGCCCACGAGGAGCCTCGCCGCTCGCGTGCACGCGTACCTGATGAGTGAAGCCATCAGAGCTCATCAGAGGCCATCAGAAGTCATCACGCGGTGCACGCGTACCTGATGAGTGAAGCCATCAGAGCTCATCAGAGGCCATCAGAAGTCACCACGCGGCCATCAGTGGCCATCATGCGGCCATCACGAGGCCATCACGTACCCATTCCCACTCGGCCAACGGCTCTTCGCGCGAGAAGGGGAAGGCGTCCGCGGGCACACTCATGCCATCCGCCAGCGCCGACGCCGACGAGCCCTCCTCCACCGACGGCGCACCCGCACGGCCGGAGAGGGGCTCCGCCGCCACCTCGCCGCTCAACACAGCGCCTTTGTCCATATTAGGCAGGTCGGAGCTCAACACAGCGCCCGTCGGGCTGGCGGCGTCCCAATGCTCCGGCGAAGGCGGTGTGGCGAGCAGCGCGGCTGCGACTGCGGCGGCGGTGGGGCCGAGGGGCGGCGGCCCGTCCGGATGCGCCTGCGCGGCCTGTGGCGGCTCGTGCTGCTGCGCCGCCTCAGCGCGCTCCTCCTCCGCAGCACGTACCCCCGCTGCTGCTGCCTCCGCAGTCGGTTGTTGCAGCACACCCCCGTCAGCCGGCAGCGGTTGCGGCGGCGCCACCGGCGCGGCCGCAGCCGTCGACAGTCCGGCGGCGGCGGGTGGTGCATCGGTAGTCTCTTCCATGAGCTCATCCCACGAGAGGTTGCGCGGCTGCGCCACCGGAGCCTCGGCTTCGTCCTCGTCCGACGAATCAGAGGGGCCGCCGCCGCCGTTCCGAAAAAAGTGGCCGGGCACCGTGCGCGTGGCGCTCACCTCGTCCGCCACATTTCCGGACGCCTCGAGGCTGTCGACGGGCGTCTCCAGCCGCGAGCGTTTCGCATCCTCCTCTGAGTCCATCGACGCCGCGGCACGCTTGACGGACATCGAGGCCGCCGGCGGCAAGATGGTCAGGCTGCCAGTAAAGGCGTTCAGGTGCAGCTCGGCGCGACCGCCCTCGCCGTAGGTGACCTTCGCCGATGGTGGCAGCTCAATGACCACGTTGCCAATCTCAAGGCGTCTAAGGTCGGCGCTCGCCATGTATTGCTGGCGTCGGTGGGCGCTCCGCACAGAACGCGCGTAAAAAGTTAGGGATTTCGCGTCGTACTGAGCGGCTAATGACGGCTTTGTGAATTAAAACCAAACGCTCCCATCATTCCTGCGACGAACAACTACATTGTATCACGGAATCACTCGCACACGCCCACCTCGCCGTCGAGCGGGCGCAGCATGCCCCACACCTGCGCGATCGGGATGCGCGCCACCTTGGCCTCGCAGTCGTTGATCCCATACGAGAGCAGCAGCTCGGTGGAGGCCTGCGGGGCTGGCGCCCAGGACGGCGCGATCCCCGACACGAATTGGACACTCTCACAGTCATTAGCGTCGTGCTGAGCGCCGATACAGAACTCGCCCGAGGTGGCGAGAAGGCGGTACGGCGGCCGCGGCTGCATCGTGTACCAAAAGTGGGTGTAACGATAGCCGAAGAGGAAGGGCGACTCCTCGGAGGAGGCTGCCGTGGAGGGAGCCGTTGAGGCGAGGCGGCGTGCAACAAGGCGGCGGCGAAGGGGGCCGCCGCCGCGCTT
>JWZX01003214.1:0-49115 GCA_001275005.1 Chrysochromulina tobinii | reverse complement strand
GGGCGCCCCCGGGGGAGCGGGGGTCCTTCCGGTGGAAGCTGGAACGTCCGGCTGTGCGGTGTGTGGAAGCGCTGGATTTGCAACATGATTTGCAAGCCCAATTACTTTATCACTTCCCCATTTGACCTGACCGCAGCACACGGCACGCAGAACGTCTCTCGCTCGCCAAGCATCGTCATTTTGCCACGTCGATCACAGTCACCGAGCCTGGGTCACATCATCGTCGTCCTGGTGTCATCAGACAATTTCACTGCTTGGTCGTCGACGTCGGGTTCGTCCTGCGCGCGCTCGCGGGCGCCTGACTCGGGAGCACGAGGATCTGTGCGACGTTGCATGCCCAAGGCACGAGGCAGAAAGGGAAGGCGAAGTTGACGAGCCCAATCACACCGAGGTACGCGCAGTCGATGGCCACGAGTTGCTTGAGAGCATTCGAGTCTGAGTAGCACGTCACCTCGCTCTCGCCCGCGAGCTTGAGCGCCTGAGCCTTGAGCCATGGCGCGTACTCGAAGGCGGCGACGAGGATGAGGGCGCCCAGCGCGGCGCGCGCGCCCACGTGCGCGGCGAGCTCACGGCAGACTGAAGGCGTCACGTCCTGGTACCAGCCACGAAAGTAGCCGCGCGCACCGCCGTAGAGGGCACCAAGCGTGGCCGCGCTCGCCATGGAGATGTAGGGGGTGTACTGCTCGAGGTACGTGAGGGCGTTCGAGGGCTGGTAGGCCTCGAGCACCCGCAAGCTGCCGCGCACCGCCTCGAGCTCGGCCGAGCGCACGCGCGACGAGATCTCCATCTCGGACTCGCCGCTCTGCACCCCCGCCCGTTGCCAGACGTTCTTGGGGCGCTGGGCCGCGCCGACCGCGCGCGTCTCTCGCATAAGCGCCGTTTCGAGCGCGCGCCCCTGCCCGAGGAGTGATGAGGAACGCAATCAGAGGCCATCAGAGGCCGTCAGAGGCCATCAGAGGCCGTCAGAGGCCCTCAAGAGGCCCTCAAGAGGCCCTCAGAGGCCCTCAGCGCACCTGCTCGAGGAGCTCGGCGCGCCGCAACACGAACTGGTTGAAGAGGCGGTGCGCGAGCAGCTGGTTGATCACCGAGCTCTCCAGCTTACTCGGGCGCAGCGGGCTCCCTTCTAGCAACTCATACGTGCGCAGCACGCCACCTGACGAAAGCAAGCTGCGCGTGTCCGACTGCCAGAGCATCTGGAGGCCCTCGAGACCGTACTGCGCGTAGAGCGGCGCCTTCTCGCCGGGGGGCATCATCCAGCTAAAGTCGGCCACGGCGAGCCCCTCCGCCTTGAGCTCGGGCAGCGCCGCCACCTTCGCCATCACCACGCACGCGTTGACGACCACGTCGTCGTGCTGGTCGCGCGGCAACGTCTTGTAGATCTGCACGATCTCGTTGACGCGCCGGAGCGCGCCCTTCCGGTCGCAGATGGCACGCGTGAACGCGGGCGAGAACTCCGCCGGGGGCGTGAGCAGCGAGAGCGCCACCGCCGCGTTCACGTCGTCGTTGAGCGCGGTCGTGCACAGCCACTCCATGTCCTTCGTCTGGCTGAACTTGCATGCGACCGACTCGAAGAGCATGCCGAGCGTGCCCGCGACATACGGCCACAAGTGGTGGAACAGCTGCGTGGGCGTCGGGTTTTTGGTCGGGTCCGTGTTCACGTCCACCTTTTCTGCGAGCGACTGGATGCGGCCTTCGTCGGCCGCGACCCATGAGCCCGCATAGACGCCCGCGAAGAAGAGCGGCGCGATGATGTCGCGCCGCGGCAGTGCCTCGTCGAAGCCGTCCGTCCGCTTGCTAAACCGCCGCACCGGCTGCGACCGGCACAACGACGCCGGCCGCCGGAGCGCCGTCGACACGGCTGCGCGAAGCATCTTCTGAAGCGCGCGCGCGCGATCAACCAGCTAAAGTCGACGTGGGGGGGCGGGCGGGCGGGCGGGCGCAAACGGATAAATGAAGTCAAGCCTGCTCGCAACTAGACCACTTTTCACGCTGTTCGTTTCACTTCATCGGCAAGGCCGAACATGCTGAGAATCGCGATCGCGGCCGCGGCCGCTCACGCGGCCGCTCCGCCAACGACGATGCGCCAAGTGCGCACGACCGGCCCGTGCGCCGCACCCTTCGTGGATTGCGTGCACCTTCGCATGGTCGCCGTGCCCAAGGTGGGCCATGGCGTTGCGCTCATTCGTGTCAATGCCACATCGGTAAATCCTTCTGATGTGGACGAGGTTGAGGGAGGCGCCTGCACCGTGGGTAGGTGCGGAGCGGACGTGAGCGGCACGGTGGTACAATGCGACGACTGCTCGCGCATCAATGTCGGCGACGAGGTGTGGACGCTCGGCACCGGCGCTTACTCGGACTACGTCGCAGTCGCCGAGACGAGCATCGGTCTGAAGCCATCGATCAGCCACCTCGAGGCGGGCACGATCCCAGAGGTTGGCCTCACCTCGCTCATGTCGCTCAAGCGCACGGCCTCAGAGCCGGGCACGCCTCTACCAAAGGGCTCGCCCTGGACCAAGGGTAACCTCACCGTTGTCATCACCGCAGGAGCAGGTGGCACAGGCTCGATAGGCATCCAACTCGCCAAGGCGTGGGGCGCGGCGCATATCGCGACGTCAGCGAGTGGCGACGCGAGCATCAACTTTGTCAAGAGCCTCGGCGCTACGTACGTCGTCGATTACAAGCAAGTAGATCTCTTCGGCACGCTTCCCGATGACAGCGTGGACATCGTGTACGACAATTACGGCGCCGAGGGCACTGCCGATAAGGCGATGCATGCTATTCGACCGGGCGGCACGTACCTGCTGCTCCCCCACGGCGAGTGCTTCACCAAGAAGACGCAAGGGCCGCCGTGCCTCTCTGCCAACCCGAAGCCCGGCGTGCGCCAACTCAACTACGCGACAGGCGAAGAGTTCGAGGCATTTGCTCTCGAGGCCCTCGACGAGCTGGCGGCACTCGTCCGCTCGGGCGGGCTGCGGGCGACCGTTGATCGATCCTTCAGCCTGGAGGACGCCGCGCTGGCCTTCAATTACAGCGCCGGCAGTGGCGCCGGTGGCGTCAGTGATCACGTGGGCAAAATATCCATTACGGTTTCGTAGGCGCGCCGGAGATAGCCGCGCGGAGACATCGGTTCATCGCACATCGGTCGGGAGGCGATGTCGCATTTGTTTGAGCGAGCCTGCCCTCGGGGCATCGATCTTGGTGTGTTTACCGGGGACGCAGTGCGGAGTGCGTATACGGCCTGACCGCACGATCGACGATCGACGATCGACGACGGATCTGGTGCGCGGTGCGTCTGATTTGCAAGTGAATTTGCAAGCGCATCAACCTTCTTGCGCGTTTGTTGTCCCACAAAAGCCGGTGTGCGTGGACCCCATCGATGTACCGGCTGCTGTCTGATTGCGATTCCGGGTCATTCGACCGTTGCTTCCCGTCTCCACTCATGGTCATGACTCATGTTTCACGCGCCGTCGCGCCCTCCAACGCAAACTGGCGCAGTTTCACGAACTCACGATCGTTGAAACGGCCCTCGACGCGAGGTCGTCCGATGGCGAGCTGCACGTTGCGCTCAATGTTGAACACGACGAGCGCCTTGCCCTCGGCATTGGCCCTCGGACGGCGCAGCCCTGTACGTACATAGGATATGTGAGACAATCCTAGGATGTGATAGAAAATCGCAAAAACCAAAATCCCCACCGCCGGACCGCCCCCCACACGCCACAGGCACAGCCGGCACAGGGGGCGGGCACGGCCGGCCCCCCGCGGGTAACTTGACCCAAAGGGGTAGGGGAGGGTATTCTTTCTGGATTCACACACTATCCCCACCACCTGATTTTGAACTCAGTGTAAGGGGTCGGTAAGGGGTCGGTCCGGAGTCCGGACCACGGACGAGGGCCACAACGACGTATCGTATGCCGTCGCCCTACGGCGCGACGCCCCCCCCACCTTGGGGCGGGCCGTGAAACGGCAAACGCATTGGAAAATCCTCCCTGTGCGCCGTGGTGTTAGGTGTTCTACGTCCCGAACTTCCCCTACGGAAAAGGGGGCTGGCGCTGGGGCGGGTTCGACATCGCGTTCGTGAGGGGGGGCGGCGGCGTAAGGTCATACGAAACTACGAAAGGTGTCACCCGGAGTGCTGTCATCATGTTGAGGATGAGGTGAACCCCGGGCCGTAACTATTTGGCCGTTATATGCTTCGGTGGGGTTTCCTCTTAGGGGGGATCAACGAACCGCCCCCTGCCCCAAGGGGGAGACAGTTCGGTTCGCGCTAGCCGCCCAGAAAGGTTACGCGGTTACCCGCCGTCATTCTCTTAGCGTACGCGGTCCCTCCGGTGAGACAAAAGACAACTTTTCTACCACACTCACCACCGACAGTCGGCGAGTTGCCGGTGAAAGCGTCGTACGAGTAGTTGCCCAGCGGAGGGCTTTGGAAGAGTGCCTTGAGGACGGCACCCGCACTGTCCCTCAGCTGGACGGCGGGGGGGGTGTAGGCTCTCTTTCGGAGCTGTTCACAAGATTATCGTCGGGCAGCGCGCACTTGCCTCGAGCCCGTTGCCGTGCCCTCCACCGCCGCGCGTCAAAGACGAATGCGCTCACTAGCACGGCATTCTGCATGCTCGTAGAGATCAGCCATGGTGTCCAGACAGGCCATGGGGAGACACCCTGAGTGATGCTCTGGTAGATGTTGAGATAGCCTCCCACGACTTGCAACGTGTAAGTTAGGAGGGAGAGCGAGCCCGACGCGCGGTGCCGCCACGTGGCGAGAAGCTGCGGAGCGTAATGCACCAGGGCAGCGAGGGAGCCGGCAGACCTCTGCACGGCAGCGAAGGCAAGCGTGCGCTTCCCGCAAGGCGCCGCCAGTGATGCGCACACGCATGCAACCCAAAGGATGATTGCCATGCCGAGGGTGGTCGCCGCCATGGCTCGCGCGCGTTTGGCGTTCGGCGGGTATGCCACAACCATGACCAGCTGGATTGCGGCAATAATGGCCACTTGTATGTTTTGGAACAGGTCGAGCAGGTTGGGGACGCAGCTCCAACCAAGGTGTCCGCATGCGGTGATCTGACGCCACTTTGTGATGAGAGCTGCGCCAACGTTGAGCATCGAGGAAAACATCGTGATGATGACTGTGAACAGGCTCACGCCAGCGGAAGAGCGTGCCTTTGCAAGCTTGAAGAACTGTGGCAGTGGGACGAGAACAGTAAAGCCCAGGGCGGCCACTGCCACGGCGACTCCGGCGGACGGCACAGGAATACCGACGGGAGCACACTCGTTGGGCTCGCAGGAGGCGGCCCAGGCAGGCTGGCCGTCGTGCGTGCCGTACGCGCAGTACTGGAAGGGCGGTGCCGCGAGTCCCTGATGGTTGTCGGGGCCGCCCACGCCATTATACAGTGAGCACTGCGGCATGCCCTCGAAATCGAACCGAATGCCCTGGATGGGGTGCGGCACACCACGGAGTGACACCTCATCACCGGTGATGCCCATGGCGGCCCGCGTCCACAATCCCGTGGCGTCCATCACCTCGAAAGGCGACTCCTCGCAGCAGGCCACGCAATCGGCTGTGCCGGCCGCATGCAGCCCGTCCGCCGTTCCGGGCACGAAGCTCAGGCGGGCGCCGTAGCTCGTCCCCCAGATCGTGTTGCTCGAGACGAACTGGGCAGCCGAGAGGGTCGGCCCCTGGTAGACGACGGATCGGTCGGCGTACTGGATGGCGCGTGCCGAGAGTGCGAGACGCCGGCCCACCTCTTGCTTCCGCCTCGGATGGATGGCATCGTAGGGGCTCGTCAAGTCACCTAGGTCGATGGCGACTGCGAAGCCGACCTTGGGCAGCTGCAGCGCGGCACCCTGTGCCAAGCGGAAGCGCGAGAAGTCCAGGCGATACGGGGCGAGTTGCACGTAGAAGAAGGAGAGATCGGGCAGCCCGAACTGGCGGCGCCAGTCGGCGATCATGGCCGGGAATCGGCAGGAGTATCCAGGAGGGTCGGCCCAATTCGCCTGCGTTGGGGGTTGGGTTAGGGTTAGTATCCAGCAGGGTCGGCCCTATTTACCTGCGTCGGGGGCGCGCGTGCGGCGCGGCGCGCCGAGAGACGTGCCGCGTGGCTGGTGAGCGAGCTAGGACGGCCGGGCGCAGTGGCATGAGACTGCCAGGCCGAGCAAGGACTCCGTGCCACATACCTCCCCTTGATACCATGTAGCCCCGGTAAATCGCATCAACCGGAGGGGATAGATCATGGCATTCCACAGCTGTGAGGGGCCTGGCCAGGGCTCATCCGCGGGCAGGGCGAGTCCTGGCGGTCTGGCGGCTTGGGATAGTCCTGGCGATCCTGGCGGCGAGGGATAGTCCTGGCTCGACGATGCTGCGGCATGGCCAGGCAGCGTACCTCCGCAGGTGCGGTCCGCTAGCGCCTCGGGCGACGAGAAGCTCTCGACACTCTGGCCGCCCCAGTCGGAAGCAATGAGGCCGATAGGTACCTTGCCGTTTCCGAGCACCTTGTACACCTCGCGCCCGAAGAAGTAGCACGTGGCCGAGAACCACGAGAAGTTGTCGCCGCCGGCGGGCGCGAAGGCTGCTGGGCTCGAGCGCGCCCATGTGTAGTTGGCCTTGGACGGAGCATCTTGCTCTGGCTTGTCGGACATGGCCCTTTGCACCGTTGCGAGACGCAGGTCGGGGTAATTGACCGAGTCGGCGATCTCGAGCGTAGAATTGAATGCGGCGTTGACGCTGAACTCCATGTTGCTCTGCCCGGAGCAGAGGTACACATCGCCGAAGGCTACGTCGTCAAGCGTGATTCTGGTCGTACCGTCCGTGACGATGATCGTCTTACCCGTTGAGGCTGGCTGCGGGGGCAGCTCGACGATCCACAGCCCGTCCGCATCGGGCGTCGCCTTCACACTCTCAACATCCATCGCAGCGGTCACGGTCGCATTGGGTGACGCCCAGCCCCAGAGGCGTGCCGAGAGCGGCGCACGCTGCAGCGCCATGTGAGAATTCAGGAAGGTTGGAAGCGTGAGCTTGTCGACGGCGGCCGTCAGGCCGACGGCCGCGAGCAGCATGGTGCTTGATGTTGAGCACCCTGCTTTCATGATTTCTGCTCGTGTTTCTGACATTCGCACTCATTCGCTACGGTATGAATAGGATTCTTTACCCCCCCCCCGATTTCTTACAAGTATGCTTCTTGGTTGTCTGTTGCTTGTCGTACCACTTATTATTATTTACTTGACTACTATTATACTGCCCTTACTACTATTATACTATCTAACATAATAAATATTAGAAGTAATTACTATCTCGGAGGAACCCGGTCTCGGCTCGAGGTCTCGGCGCACCCTCCACCCTTTCAGGCCTCGAGTTTCACGCGGATGCTGCTCCAGGCCCAGAGCACGAGTTTTTAAATGAGGCGTGTGAGAGATGGGAATGACCTTATCCTCGAGGACGAGCTCGGCCCGGCACACGCGCTGCCTCTGCACACTGCAGCTTTTTTCGGCCGGCATGTCATCCTGGATGTTATCTTCATATTTAACCGACGCCCGCAACGGTCGCCGCAACCGCGCGCGGCCCCACGCGCCACGCCCGCGAGCGCGTGCGCGGCTGCGGCCTGCGCGCTTAAAATCTCCATATAAAGCCGTGTGCATCTCTACAGACTAGTAGATTGCCACAGCTCTGTCGGATCTGTCCCGTGTCGACAGTGCCTCCGTCTGTCTCGATCTCGATCTCGATCTCCCTCCCAAGCCTCGTGAGTACCAAACTGCCATCCATCGCCCCAGCCACGCGGCTGTGCCCACCAATGCTGTCGGCGATCAGGGGCCAGTGCTTGCTCCGGTTCGTGCCGAACGTGAAGCACAGGTACGCATGGACTCCATCTTGCTCGTGGGCCACGCCAGGCTCGGTGCTATGCGCAAAGGAGGCGCCGAAGACGATCCCCTTGCCCTTCGTATAGTTATACCGCGCCTCCGTACTCGACGACGCGTACGCGTGGTCCGCCCGAGGCCCCCTGCCGGACCCAAGCTCGGAGCTCGTCGGCGCTGCGAGCTCAGGTGCAGAGTCGCCCGTCAAGTTGCCCGTCAAGTTGCCCGTCAAGTTGCCCGTCAAGTTGCCCGCCTCATTGTCGTCGTCCTCGTTCGTCTCGTCGGCGGTCGAGCCACGTGGCGCCTCGGGTGACCGTTGGCCATAGAGCAGGTTGAAGGACGTTTGCTGCCGAAAATCGCTCAGCGGCGTCATGAGCGTAAGAGCCTTGACCCCCAGCTCCGCAGGCCAATCGAAATGGAAGAAGGGACTCTCGCAATGGCTGCGCACCACGTAGAACGCAGAGTACAGGCACAGTCGGTCTGTTGAGTCCACCACGGGCTCGAACATCTCCGCGAGCTCGAGACGCTCGAAAAGACGTTCGAACCGGTTGAACGTGTGCCGATCATCGACCGAGATCCACGTGATGTCGGACGAGGTCGTGCCGCCCATCCCGCCGAGCGAGCGCAGCACGAAGAACTGCCCACAGGGCGTTGACACCTGCTGATGACGAGCATCGGCTTCGTGAAGGTGGCGAAAGGCCTTGGCCAGATCAGCTGCTTCAAAAATCGACTTGGCTTCATCGATAATGTTCATAGGCAGATCCACCTCCCACACGTTTGGCGCACGAAGTTCCGCATTGTAGTGGTCCTGCTTCGATGCGTCCCAATTGCTCAGCGCTGCATCCGCGCGTTGCAGCATCAAATGATACTCCACCATCTCCTGTGCCATGGCCGCATCTATTCGTTGCCGGACCTCAGCAGCGTTGAAGCCACACGGTGGGTGCTCCGGATACACATCCACGAGCCATCGTGTCGCATCGACCACTGACGATGGCGGTGCGACTTGATATGCCGGGTTCGACGTTGGCAGTTTTCTGGCGTCGAAGACCTCGGCGGTGAAGCGTAGCAACGCGCGATAATCGAGTTTACCATGATCGTTGACGCCATTGACCTCCATCGCCGATACGAGCCAGTGCTGCTTTTTCATCGGTGCTCAGATCTGCCGCCCGCAGCCACCGGGAAGGAAGGCACGGTGCGCTGACGTAGCGCTGACGTACAGAACGCACACACGGTGACGGTCGGGAGTCCAAGGATTGGGATAGCTGCTTGCACACCGGCCCTCAACGCGCAATTTAATGCCGCGAAATCCCCCGAAACTTGATTGAACGTTCTTCACACACACTTTTCTACGCCTAGAGCGCTCGATGGGTTACGTCAAACTGAGATCTCCTGAGACCCGCATTTCCGGTGTCGTCGATAAAACGCGGCCCTAGGAGGCCGAGATGGCGAGTATGCGTATCATCGATCTGCCCGAGGCAGTGCTAGCTTACGTGCTCCGTCTACTACCGACCGCCTCGGACATATGCAACGCCCTGTCATCATGCCGCACATTCTCAGCGGCTGCAGCGGCAGACCCTGCAGTGTGGCAGCCACTGGCCGTAGCGAACGCTTGGCTGCTTCGGCGACGGGAGGATGAGGCCTGGCTGCCGCTTGTGCGCCGCGCGCACTGCTGTGTGGAGCGCATCGTCGCCATGGGCGGCGACGGACTCGACGGCGAGCGGACGAGCGCGACCTTTGATGTACGAGCGCAGAGATGGTGCGAGGCACCCCTGCCGAAGACGCCAAGCAGCGCGCCGTGCGCCGCCGTGGACAGCGTAGCGCGCACGATCTTCCTCATCGGCGGCTACGATGACTACGAGGAAAAGGCGATTGCTACCATCGAGCGCCTGACGGTCGACGACTCGCCGCTCGAGGTGGAGGAGTTTCAGTTTGCATACGATATTGCGACGGCGACGATAAAGGACATACCTGTACGCTCGGTGCGTGGGGTCTGGACGCAAGACGTGGAGCCACTCACGTCGCCACGCTGCTTCGCCTCCGCGGTGTGCGACGACGCCGGCCGGCTCTGGGTATGCGGAGGCGGCGATGGCATGTCTCGCGGCGCGCAGTGCCTCCGTACCATCGAGTACCTCTTGGAGCCCTTGTCGTCGCCCATGGCAGGCAGGCTGCAAGCCATGGATGCAGACGGGAATGTGGCTGCGTGGAGGCACGCGGGCGAGATGCTCAAGCCGCGCTGCGGCCACGCTCTCGCGGTGGACGCACGCGCCTCCGAGCTATTCCTCGTCGGTGGTTACTCCGGCGGGACTAGTTACCAGCGCACAGTAGAGACGTTCGACATGTGTGGTGTGCGCCCACAGCGTCTGCTGCCGCCCATGTCGAAGCCGCGCTCCGGCTGCGGCGCTGGCGTCGGGCAGGACGGTGCGCTGTACGTCGTCGGCGGCAGCGAGGATGGCATCGTTATGCTAGCATGCAGTGAGCGATTCGACTCTCGTGAGGGCGTCTGGCGGGCGCTGCCGCCGATGAGCATGCCGCGTGGGTACCTGTCGGCCACGTTCGCCCTCGACGGTTGCCTCTATGTCGTGGGCGGATGCGGCGACACGGGGGTGCCGCTCACCACCTGCGAGGCTTTCGACGCGCGTAAGGGCCGCTGGAGGGCGCTGCCCCCACTGCCCACAGCACGTGCGGGGCTCGCCCTGGCGCATCTCGTGTAAGGTGCACCTACCTTTAGCCGTGAGTGAGCCATGGTCCATGGACATCTATAGTAAACGGACGAAACAGGACTGTCATCTCCAATTATATCGAATATATACGGAACACCTCGGGGCTCGGCGGTGGGATAGGTGCGAGTGCCGTCTAAATCGGAACACCCAATCGGAACACCTGACCGTTACGACCACGTCACCTCCCGTACGATGGTACAGACCCATTCGCCGGCGCCCAGTGTGAGAGCATCCCGATTCGCTGCGATAGTTGCGTGCTCGTCGTGGTGTCCATGTGCGCAAAGCGATTAGGCTTCGCAAGGTCCTCGAGGTCATCACCACCACGGCCACACCGATCTGCCTGGATGATAGCGAGTGCCAGGCCGCGTTGCGGTGGCGTCAATAGTCCGAGCGCACCCGGCCTGATCTGCCTCGTGGGCATCGCCGTGGCCGGCTGAGGCTGCGCCATTCGACGCTTGGACGCTCTCAAGATCGTCTAGTCGAGCGTGAGTGAACAGCAGCAGGTGTGAATATGAAAACAGGAATATCTTACGTGTAAGGGGTTATTACGACATAATGTCGGCCTCCGACGCAGATCCATTGACGAAACCCCTCTTCGTTATTTCACTGGGAACAAGCGGGTTCTTGGGACCTTGGGACCTTCCTTCCCTCGATGGGCGGCTCCGTCACGAAGGTGGCGCCAAATCCTGTCGATGGTGTCGAGGTGCGCACGCCGGAGACGCTCCAGTGGCAAGACCCGACGAGGATCTTCAAGGAGGTCGACGTCGACAGCGACCAGACCATCTCTTGCGATGAGTTGAAGAGCGCATTGCAAAAGCAAGGCTACGATGACGTGGTTTTCGCAACCCTGATGAGCGAGCTCGACCTCGACTCGGATGGCTGCATTACAATCGACGAGTGGCGCAAAGGTTTTTATGCGAGCAGCTTTGTCCACGTCAGGCCGCCGGCCGCCGAGGACTTTGCCGACCTGCACGGTGATCAGCGCGGCGGCTGCACCATCGCGGAGACTGCCAAACGGGCCATCACTGGCGCACAGCTGCAGCGCGTGTGCTCGCACATTAGTCGGCGATGCAAGCCCGAGGGGTGGGCCGACAAGAGTGGCAAGCAAAGGACACCCGGCACCGTCACCCTCTACGACGCGGCGCGCTTCGTCATCAAGCCGGCGACGTACGCCGCGCAGTGCTCACTCGTGGAGCTTATCGCCTTCGGAGAGCAGGTGCCGCTCTACTTTGTGAGCCACTGGTGGGGCGAACCAGTTCTCGATTTTGTGAAGTGCCTCGAGCAGCACGCTGTCGATCGCGGGCTGGGCGTCGACAGCCCATATTGGGTCTGCGCGTACGCCAACAACCAGTGGAAGCTCGACGATGAGATTGGGGGCTCCCTTGAGGAGTCCTCGTTCCGCAAGGCGATGAAGCTCTCGTTCGGCACCGTCACCGTCCTTGATGAGGGTGGCATCACCTTCTCTCGAATCTGGTGTGGCTATGAAATCTTTACGAGCCTTGCCGGCGACAAGCACAAGACGTACGACGTGTACACGTGCCTTAAGGGCGGGGCTGTTGGCCTCGTTGAAGGGCTGAGCGCAGGAGATAAGGACGCGGGCGCGAAGCAGAAGCGCGAGTCGGGTTTTCCGCTCGAGCGTGTGCGCCTCGACATTCAGCTGCAGTCCGCGCAAGCCTCTGTGGAGGCCGACCGCAAGACCATCCTCAACGCAATTGTCGGCGCGGCTTCCGACGCGGAGCCGCCCGAAGAGCATGCGAGCTATACACGGCTGAACAACATGCTCGCTGGCCGATTTGCCGCAGGCATGGTACGTACCGTCATCGCACGAGGCAAGCAGCTTGGCCCGTACTTTGCTGCCATGAAGGCGTCGGCATCCACGTCTCTTGTCATCGATCTCTCAAATCTGATCAAGTGCACCGACAAGGAGCTGCAACTGCTCATGGCGGCACTGCCAAATTCGCTCGAGTCGCTCAACTTGCAACTCAAGGGCACTAAGGCCACGGAGGATGGCGTCACAGCTCTGTTCAAGCACGTGTGCAACCTCCCGCGGATGCGACGCCTCGAATCGGATGCTCTCACTTCGACGCACATGCCGCTCGTGATGAAGATGGCCTTGATTGAGGAGTTCCCCGCCAGGGGGCGTTTGTTTCCGAGTGAACTGGCGCTCATCAATGCGGCAGCAAAGTGTGCAGCTACTCTCAAGTCTCTCGACGTATCTCTCGACTCTCATTTCAGAGACTGCGCTCCTGATAAGAGGCTCGAGATGGGAGTACAGATTGGCAAGATCGCTGCTAATAGCTCGCTAACAGAGGTACCGCTGAACTCCAGCCCGCGAGTGTGACCTGTTCTGAGCTGACAGTTTGCACTCTCCGCGTACAGGTGAACCTCGACGGCCATGCGCTGCCCATCAAGAAGCTCAAGGGCACCGAGCCAGTCGAGTCGCTCGACCTCTCAAACAAGCGCCTCGGTGTTGCCTCCGCCATCGTGATCGCCTCGCTGATAGGCGTCAACGGCGCGCTGACAAAAATCGAGTAATTTTGTTGACCAACATCCAAACTTGATTCGTAACCCCGCTTGCCTTGCTGATGGCCAGTTGCATGCTTTCGTTTGTTGCTTTGTTGCGCAGTCTCAGCCGCAACCATCTTGGCGCAGAGGGGGCAGCAGCTTTAGCTCCAGCACTCGCTGCTAATGGCACGCTAACAGAGGTATATGCCGATCTCCACTTCATGATTGGGACCTGTTCTGAGCTCTCAGCTTGCACTTTCCGCGAACAGGTGAATCTCGATGACGTTGCGCTGCCCATCAAGAAGCTAAAGGGCACCGAGCCAGTCAAGTCGCTCGACCTCTCAAACAAGGGCCTCAGTTTTGCCTCAGCCATTGTGATTGCCTCACTGATCGGCGTCAACGGCACATTGACGTCCGTCGACCTCAGGGGCAACTTGCTCGGGGACAACGGCTGGGGCGCCATATTTGCCGCCATCTGCAGCAACAAGGACAGCAAGATCATGTCTCTGGACTCGTCCTGCGAAACAATCAGCCCTGCTGGTGTCCAGCTGATTGCCGAGGCACTCAGCACGAGCGTCACAGGCGCGCTGACGGAGGTACGCTTAGCTGTGCTCCCTCAGCCCAGATGCGCTCCCTCTTGCACTGACATGTGGAGGTCCCTCATGCATAGGTGAACTTGGATGGGTTTGCTCTCCCTGTCAAGAAGCTCAAGGGCACCGACTCCGTCGACACGCTCGACCTCTCGGGCAAGAATCTTGGCGTTGCCTCTGCGGTTGTGATTGCCTCCTGTATCAGCATCAATGGCGCATTGACGTCCGTCGACCTCAGGGGCAACAAGCTCAGGGACAAGGGCTGGGGAGCCATCTTTGCCGCCATCTGCCACAACAAGGACAGCAAGATCAGTGCTATGGACGCGTCCTCCGAGAACATCAGTCCTGCTGGTGTCAAGCTAATCGCAGAGGCACTCCGCACGAGCGTCACGGGCGGGCTGACCAAAGTATCACTCGCAAAAAACGAGTTGGGAGAGGAGGGCACTAAGGCCATCTGCGAGGCTCTAGAACAGAACAAGACGCTCAAGGAGCTTGACATCAGCGGCGAAAAGTTTGGGAAGAGCAACATTGGTGGGACAGCAGGAGCCAAGCACGTGGCCAAGATGGTAGGCATCAATGGCGGGCTGACGAAGCTGTCGCTCGCCCACAACATGTTGGGGGAGGAGGGCACTAAGGCCATCTGCGAGGCTCTAGAACAGAACAAGACGCTCAAGGAGCTTGACATCAGCGGCGAAAAATTTGGAAAGAGCAACATTGGTGGGACAGCAGGAGCCAAGCACGTGGCCAAGATGGTAGGCATCAATGGCGGGCTGACAAGCATTGACCTCTCCAGAAACCAGCTGTGTGGCATCTTGAGGTACGTTGATGTCGGCCAACAAGGTTCCTACACCTCAGAGGGCATCACTGCAATCACCAACGCCCTGCGCGTTAATGGTGGGCTGACGGTGACAAACCTTCTGGGCAATCAGCTTGATGCGGAGTCCGCCAAGATGCTCGCTGAGGTCGCCAAGCAGAAGGATATCTCGCTCTGTGGCATCCAGCGCGATCAGACCACCGCTAACTTCCTCTACAAGGAACTTGAGCCGCCCGATGCAATCCTGCTGGGGTCCGATCTGTCACAGGCCGTTGTCACAGGCGCATTGACGTCCGTCAAGCTCGGGGGCAAGAAGCTCGGAGACGAGGGATGGGGCGCCATCTTTGCCGCCATTTGCGGCAACAAGGACAGCAAGATCATGTCTATGGACGCGTGCTCTGAGAACATCGGCCCTGCTGGTGTGAAGCTGATCGCTGAGGCGCTCCACACGAGCGTCACAGGCTCGCTGACGGTGGCCAACCTCCTACGCAATGAGCTCGATGCGGAGTCCGCCAAGATGCTCGTTCAGGTCGCCAAGCAAAAGGGCATCTCGCTCTGCGGCATCCTGCGCGACCAGACCACCGCTGACTTCTCCAACCAGAAACTCAAGCCTCCCGATGCGATCCTTCTGGCGTCGGACCTGTCGCAGGCCGTTGTCACAGGCTCGCTGACGGTGACCAACCTCCTGGGCAATCAGCTTGATGTGAAGTCCGCCAAGATGCTCGCTGAGGTCGCCAAGCAGAAGGGTATCTCGCTCTGCGGCATCCAGCGCGACCAGACCACCGCTAACTTCCTCTACAAGGGACTTGAGCCGCCCGATGCAATCCTGCTGGGGTCCGACCTGTCACAGGCCATTGTCACAGGCGCGTTGACGGATCTCTATATATGGAGCAACTCAATCAAGGACGAGGGCATCACGGCGATCTGTAACGCAGTGCAGGGCAATAAGGAAAGCAAGCTCGCAAAGCTCAACGTTGGGGATAACAACATTAGCCCGATTGGAGCGACAGCTGTGGCGGCTATGGTAGCCGTCACAAGCGGGCTGATGGCCCTGAATTTGTCGTCCAACAGCCTCAAGGATGAGGGCGTAAACGCAGTCTGTGAGGCCATTCAGAGCAACAAGGAGACCAAGCTCACGTCGCTCCACTTCAGTTACAACGGCATCGGTCCAGTTGGAGCAAACGCTGTGGCGGCTATGGTGGCTATGGTAGCCGTCACAGGCGGGCTGACCATAACATCACTTGCTGGTAACGAGTTGGGGGAGGAGGGCACGAAGGCACTCTGTGAGGCTCTAGAACAGAACAAGACGCTCAAGGAGCTTGACATCAGCGGCGATTGGTTCGGAAACAAAGGCAGCAACATCGGAGGGTCAGCAGGTGCAAAACATGTGGCCAAGATGCTTGACGTCAACGGCGCGCTGACGAAGCTGTCGCTGGCAAAAAATGAGTTCGGGGAGGAGGGCACCAAAGCCATCTGCGAGGCACTAGAACAGAACAAGTCGCTCAAGGAGCTTGACATCAGTGGCGATTGGTCCGGAAACAAAGGCAGCAACATCGGAGGGTCAGCAGGTGCAAAATATGTGGCCAAGATGCTTGGCGTCAACGGCGCGCTGACGGCGACCAACCTCTTGCACAATAATCTTGATGCGGAGTCTGCCAAGTTGCTCGCTGAGGTAGCCAAGCAGAAGGGCATCTCACTCTGCGGCATCCTGCGCGACCAGACCACCGCTGACTTCTCCAACCAGAACCTCAAGCTGCTCGATGCGATCCTGCTGGCGACTGACCTCTCACACGCCATTGTCACAGGCGGGCTGATGGGCCTGAATTTTTGGCACAACAACCTCAAGGATGATGGCGTAAGCGCAGTCTGCAAGGCCATCCAGAGTAACAAGGAGACCAAGCTCGCGTGGCTCAACTTCAACAACAACAGCATCGGGCCAGTTGGAGCAAACGCTGTGGCGGCTATGGTAGCCGTCACAGGCACCTTGACACAGGTGCTCGCTTTCGGACCCCCCAGAGGTGCCTTTTCTGTTCCTCTAACCTTTGCCTTTGTTTTGGATGGTATCACAGCTGGACCTCTCAAACAATCAGCTGTGCGGCATCGATCAGAATCATTCTGGAACTTACAATGCAGAGGGCATCACAGCGATTGCCTATGCTCTGCGCGTCAATGGCGCATTGACGTCCGTCGACCTCGGGGGCAACAAGCTCGGGGACGAGGGCTGGGGCGCCATCTTTGCCGCCATCTGCGGCAACAAGGACAGCAAGATCATGTCCTTGGACGCGTCCGAAGAGAACATCGGCCCTGCTGGTGTCCAGCTGATCGCAGAGGCGCTCCGCACGAGCGTCACAGGCGCGCTGACAAATATGAAGTAAGTTTGCCAAAATTTTGAACTCCCCTGCATACCTGCTATCCGACCTGGCTTTGCAGCAGCGGCTGCTGCGACTGATCATACATGGACCCTTGTGCGTGCAGTCTGGGCGGCAACAAGCTCGGCCCAGCAGGTGCAGCCGTTTTCGCTCCAGTGCTTGCTGCTAACGGCGCGCTGAAGTCTATCAACCTCTCCAACAACGTGCTGTGCGGTGTGGACGATCGGGGCCAGGGCACTTACACTGCAGAGGGCATCACTGCAATCGCTGACGCCCTGCGAGTTAATGGAGTTAATGGCGGGCTGACGGCCCTGGATTTGTCCTCTAACCGCCTCAAGGATGAGGGTGTACGTGCAGTCTGCGAGGCCATCCAGAGCAACAAGGAGACCAAGCTCGCGTCGCTCAACATGGGCCAAAACAGCATCGGTCCAGTGGGAGTAAAGTCTGTGGCCGCCATGGTGGCCTTCACAGGCACATTGATCAAGTGCGACCTCTCGGGAAATGATATGGGCGAGGAAGGGAAGGCCTCGATTCGTTTCGCAGTACAAGGAAAGGCTGGGTTTCATCTGCATCTGTGAGAACAGTTGCATCTGTGATGCGTGTGTGCGCGTGCTGCGTCTGTTAAAGGGTGCTTGGAGTTAAAGGGTGCTTGGAGAGAGCACCTTTTTTGGTCTCATATGTGCATCGGCCATCGCTGGTGTGCTGGTGGGCCTGGCACGTGGCAGGGCGTCGAGTAGGGCGTTGGTGCGGTGGGGCTCCCGTAGGATTCGTAGGCCATCACAGCCGAGCGGGGCGGCGTGCCGCTACGGGAACGGGTCACGCTGCGCTGCGTCACTCCTTCCCCATCACAGTTACAGAGGCGTGCATCGGCCATCGCATAGACCATAGTCGTCTACCTAAACCTATAGCCCGTATACGCTATAGCGTACCGTTATTCTGCACTAGAATTACCTTGAGAAAACGAGAAAGAGTACACACCCGCATATGGGAACAGTTCAACGGGGCGGATCTTGAGCATGAGGCGTTGCGTTTTCAGGCCCCAGCACGGTACTTTGGCTCTCATGTCCTTCAACACGGCTCGCCGCGTGCCACTGCACGCCTTGCGAGTAGTACTCGGCGAGCGGCCCGCGGCACTTCCACGGCCAGCGCGAGCGCAAGTTGTCGGCATTGTGCTCGAGCGCCGCGACGAGCAGTGGCGGTAGGCCCCCGCTCCGCGGCTCGAGCTCAACACGGCGCGGCTCGAGCTCAACACGGCGCGGCTCGAGCTCAACACGGCGCGGCACGAGCTCAACACGGCGCGGCTCGAGCGTGGCGCTGCGCCTCGCGCGCAGAAAAAAGGGGCACGAGAGGCGCGGTGGATCTGCGTGGGTGGTCGAGTGGGCGGAAGAGATGGGCGGCGGCGGCGGCGGCACCACCCGATGCATCAGCGCCGGCACGCGTCCGGACGACAAGTACGAGAGCGAGTCGCCCGCAAAGACGAGCAGCTCATCCGCGCTCATGCTCGACTCGGGAGAGAAGGAGCGCCCGTCGAGAGGTGAGCGCACCTCCAGCCCGACTGACGAGCCGCGGGGCGCGAGGGTGAGCAAAGTGTTGTCGCAATGCCAGCCGCTTGGCTGACCGTGGGTGTACTGCCACACTCGTAACGCCGAATGCGACGCCGAGCGGAGCGCGATGCCCTCGGGCGACTCGCTGGCAGCTCGCGCCTCACCGCTAGCGTGCACCATGCCAGACCGCGCCTTGCCGGCGGCATAGGCGGGCCTCTCGTCATCGTCGCCTGCACGACGCGAGTCCACAAGGCCGTCGACGTGGGCTTGGTCAAACCCCAGAGCCAGCATGACCGCGTCCAGCAGCCACAGGCCTGTGCGCCGCTGCACGTCGGCCGCCGCCTCGATGGCGACCCGCAGGCCTGTGGGCTTGCTGGGCCACTCGAAGCGCGAGTCGTAGTGCAGCTTCGCCTCGAAGCACTCGGAGCCCTCCGCATCGGCGAGGTAGTCCATGTAGCCATGAGCTTGGCCGACGTGAGCGCCGGCATAGTGCCGAGTCTTCTCTTCAAACGGCCGCGCGAAGAAGCCGCCGCAGGCTCGAAAGCACGCGGAGATAGTGTCGGCCAGACGGGCGGAGTCGAGGGGACGCACCAGCACGGCGCCGTCGCGGCAGAGCGCATGGAACAGGGCCTCCTGGTCGGCGGCGTTGAGCGTCACGTCGAAGCGTGAGAGGCGCAAGAGCCTCCGTGGACCACGAGCCTCGCAGCGGCAGCGGCAGCGGTGTGACGATTGCAGATGTGGCGCCGCGGAGTTGCGGACGAAGTCCATCGTGTGAAGTGACGCCAAAGCGTTCACGATGGCGCGAAAATTTATATTCATGTACTTCACACAATTCCACCCTCTCGCTGGGGACTTCACGCCAATTTTCACTCGAGAATGGCGGAGATCCTTTTCCGTGTCGCAAGGCGCTCTTGCAGGCTCCTGACTGCCTCCCGTGCACTCTCCACCGGGCGCAAAAAGGGTTTCTTTGAGCTACGAGCTGACCACGTGCTACCCGGGAAGATGCACTCGTACCTCGACGAAATCGAGCGCACAGCAGACTCTCGGAAACGGGCCTCGCCCGGCCTCCTTGGGATGTGGAAGACAGAGATTGGTGGCTCCACCTCGGTGGTCAGCCACCTGTACCACTGGGAGAGCTTTGACGAGCGTGACAAGGCGCAGATGTTAGCGGCCGACGAAGCCGATTTGTACGGCACCACTGTCAGCAACACTGAGATGATTTCGAACATGACGTTGCCACTGCCCGCACTGCGAGATGCGCTGTCGGACTCGACCAGCATGATCATGAACGAAGCGACCGCGTGCTTGGAGGCGGCGGGCTTGCCCGGGGCGCTCGCGTACTTGCCTCCCTCGCACCAGGAGCCTTGGACGTTGGCCAGCCACGAGCCGGCCATGGGCCGGCAGCCAGTGGCCTTCGAGATGCGCAAGTATCAGCTGCAGCTTGGGTACTCCACAGTGCCCAAATTCCTCGAGCTCTACGGCACGGGGCTGCAAGACAAGCTTGCTGCGGACGACTCGGGCGCCTCCGAGCTTTGCACGCTTCTCTACTCCGACTGCGGCTCCCTCAACGTCGTCATCGAGATTTGGCGCCATCGTACTCTCGAGGCGTCCCTTGCGTCGCGTCAGGCATCGCGCAAGGCGAGCAAGTGGCGCGCTGCCGTTGAAGAGATCGCCGCACTTGCGCACACGTTCGAGACGGCGATGATGCGCCCCTTGCCCTCGAGCCCGTGGCGCTGATCGTGGGGGGATCGCTCCGCGCTCGGCCTCGTCTGGGCGGCGTCACTCCGTATCGCTCCGAGAATCACGGACCCGGGTACACGGTCACGGGGCTCACGGCGCTTCTCGGCGCCCCCAACTCTGCGAACTCAACTGCAAAATAATGGCGTGATCGATCTGCGTATTTTTATTCTATCCCGAAACAGTGCTCCTACAGACCTACACCCGGGTCGCCCGGTGTCTTGTTCGAAAACACTCTGATATCGCGCGTAACAACCGGGGACGCGACTTAACTGCGACTAGCGCCACCGACAGAGAGACGGGTCCAGACACGCGTACACGACGGAGATCACGTCTTCTCGTCGCGTCCATGTATCTTGCCAGCCCCGATCGCCCCTTGCCGAGACCGCAAGAGCGCGGCGCAGCTCCCTCCCCTACGACCGCCGCGCCGCCTGCTACCGAGGTCATGCAGGCAGCCCTTCGGCGGCCATTGTCCGGTCAGGCCGCCTGCTGCATCCCCTGCCGCTGCTGCCGGCGCGCGAGCGACGAGATGAATGCATGCAGAAAGTCGTACAGCCCCACATACCCCTCACGCCGGAGCTCATCGAGGTATTGCGCCTTCAGATTCGGGTTCTCGAGGGCGTGTACGGTGGGGCGCTTCGGTACAGAAGTGGGCGAGCCGTTGGCGGCCGCACGATCGTCTACATGGGCGGCGACGGCCCCGGAGTTTAAAAAGGTGCGAACGTGCCCCTGCCACGCGGCGCCGTGTGTGATGGAGAGGGTGCGGCGCAACTCGAACGTGGTGCGCCCTCCATGGCCCCATGAGACCTGATCGTCGGACGGCGCCTCGCCCTCCTGTGGGAAGAGTACGGTCATCAGTGGCCATCAGAGGCATTCAGTGGCCATCAGTGGCCATCAGAGGCACTCAGTGGCCATCTGTGGCCATCGGTCGCACTCAGTATCAGTGGTACTCAGAGGTCTCACAGGCAATTGACGAGACTCACCTGAGGGACGAGTACGGCTTCCAGAGCCGCATGCAGCTGCGTGAGCGTCGTCTTGGGCAGGCGCAGGCAGCTGAGCTGCTCGTCGACCTGCGCCGCCGTGTTGGGCGCCGCGTCGCTCGGGCACTCGACGAAGGCTCGATTGCGCCACAGGGCATTGCATGCATCGAGCACGAACGAGTTGAAGCGCGGGATGTCCTGTGGTGCTCGATTCACGCGCACACGCGCGAGGCCATCAGACGCACTCCGTGGCAATCAGACCCCAGCCAGCAGCAATTCACACAGTCATTCACAATCATTCACAGGTCATTCACACCTGTAGACCATTCGCCCCCGCTCGGGCGTTCCGAGGCAGCGGAGAGGAGGCGTAGGTGGCCTTGAGCCCCTCGATCTCCTTGCGGTAGTCCGCAAGCAAGCCGCAGAGGCGCGAGACGACGAGTGGGCACGAGTGGAGCAAGCAGCGCTGGGCGACGGGGTAGGAGGGCACGACCATAAAGGGGACGGAGCAGTGTGTGTGCAGCCTGCCCACCTTGGCGAAGAAGCCCATCACGGCGAGGTGAAGGGCGGTCGAGCGAGGGGCGGCCTGCAGTGCGAGCTGGGCCTGCAGATCCACCCACGCGACCAGCGTGCGTAACGTCTCGAGCTCCGAGCCCGAGCTCCATAGCAAATCTCCCTCGGAGATTGGGACGCACCGGCCGGGCTGGATGGTGCCCCGCACACGCAACGTCGTGAGCCAATGCTCGAGCAGCTCGCCGAGGACGACGAAGAGCATGCAGCTGATCTGCTGGTCCTCGCCGCGAGGCGCGATTGCATGCAGCTCTTGGGCGAAGCGTGACGCGCCGTCGAGGGCGGGTTTCACCTGCCCCCACTCGAGCAACGGTAGGTGGGCCACGAGCAGCAGCACGGCGCGCCAGCACGAACTATCCACGTGGAGGCACCCCTCCGCCAGCCATCGCTGCGCCGCGCCGCCGGTGGCATTCACAGCTCGGGCGAGCCGTGCCGCTTGCACGAGGGCCAACCGTCGATCGGCGTCGGAGGCGCCCACGGACATGCCAGCCTCGAAGGCGGCGTCCGCCCGGTCCTGGAGCACCTTGGCGGCGGGGCTATGCCAGAGGAGGCGCGCGGAGAGTCGCAGCTCGGGTCGCGCGCACACCTCCATCGGCGACGCCAGCTGCAGCACCACCGCACATTGCTGCAGCCTGATGAGGGATGCAATCCGTGGCACTCAGCGGCGATCCGTGGCACTCAGCGGCACTCAGCGGCACTCGGCGGCACTCGGCGGCACTCAGCGGCACTCAGCGGCGATCAGCGGCACTCAGCGGCACTCAGCGGCACTCGGCGCACCATAGCGCCGCTTCGAGGGAGGATAAGCGCTCTGAAAGAAATCGCTCACACACCAGCGGGCCGAAGACGCCCGGGACGGCGCTTCCGGCAAGGCCGTTGCCGTTCGCGTTGCCGTCAGCGGCACCGGTGTCGGACGCACGCGCGAGGGCGGCGGCCGCCTGCTGCTTTTGCGCCGCGAGCGCCGCGTGCGCGTGCGTGCCGCCCGTGCCTCGGAGATAGGCAGCTGCTTCGCGCCGCTCGCGCCACTGACGGTCAGCAGCGGTCGTAAACGTGTCGTTACGCATGCACGCGATGAGTGCGGTGAGCTCGTCGGCGGCTACGTAATCAACGCACGCGAGCTCGTGGTACGGCGACATGCTGAACACACCGGTGAGCCGCGCGTCATTCGGGTCCGTGAGCTTCGGGAGTTGATGGGTCAAGATGGCTCGAAGCACCCAAAGCGGCGGCAGTTGGGTCCTCTCTCGCTCGCGCAGCACGGCGTACACCATCTTGAGATGGTGGCGCTCGAGCCACGCGCCGCCCGCCCCTCCGCGCCGCGCGGCACAGCAGCTCCCGATCCGAAAGAGTGCGAACCCCGCGTCCGCCGTCAGCTGCGGGTCGCGCAGGTGGTAGAGCAGGGCCGTTCGGCCGGGATGAAGGGCGTACCAGCAGCCTAGGGCCTCATGCGCGAGCACGAGCCAGTGCATCGCCTCGGCGCGGAACGCGCCGAGCTGACCGAACGCGCCGAGCAGCACCGCCGTGTGGTCGAAGAAGTCGAGCGGGCCCGTGACGGGCAGCAGCGCCGAGAGCAGCCGGCGCGCCGCGTCAAGGGGCCCCTCAAAGGTCTGCGCCGAGGAGGCCGGCCACCAGCTGGACACGTTGGAGAGCGTCGCAAGCGCGACGACGAGGCGTAGCGGCGGTGCGAGCTCCTCGACCGTCACGCCCGTCGCGGAGATCTTGGTGATGAGCTGGCCGAGCTCGCGCAGGAAGCCGGCGGCGCCACCATCGCCCACGCGCTGACGCTTGAGCTTGGAGCCCTTATTCGAAGGCGAGCTGGCCGTCGGAGCAGCCAACTGGCCCAGCTGGCGCAGCAGGCTGGGCGCGGTCACCTCGGCCGGCATTGCGGTGCGAGCGCGACCTCCGGTGAGTCGCGACGTGCTTTGCAGCTCATCGCCGGCGGGTCCACCGTGAACTTGCGGAACACGTTGCAAAGAAGCACAAATACCCTCCAGAGCCTTCTGACCACGGTGAATCGGGTTGGAAACGCTTTGCACCGACCTGGAGGTGGAGAAATGCAGATTTGACGAAATTCTAGGGTGCCGCGTCTCATGGGGTGGAGTGTCCTGGAAAAGGCGAACGCTTTGGCGACGGCCCGGCCTTTCTCCCTGCTGGAAGGTGAAGCACGGTGAATGCCCGCCGGCTACAGGCGCCCCGACCTGCGCGTGGCCATCGCCGAGTCCGCCCACGTCAGTCCGCGTCGCGTGCAATCCGCAAACAACCTCCTCGGCCTCGCCGGGGCTGGCAGCCGCGAGCCGTCCCTGTCGGAAGCGCTCCGCCGTGCGAAGCAGCAGGCGGATGCGCAGCTGCGAGTGCTGCTCGCGTCGCCGTTGATGCAGGCGGCGGGCGCAGTCGCCGGCGGCGGACCGCACACGCATGCCGAGATGGCCGCCGCCCGCCAGCTGACCGCCGAGCAGCGCCAAGCGCTCCTCGCGCTGCGGCAGCTGTGCATCGCCTTCCTCGAGGACCGTGTCGAGGAGCCGGGCGCAGCGCCGGCGACCGACTCTCCCAGTAGCGGGAGCGACCGGCGCTTGGAGACTCTGCTGGAGCTGGAACGTCAGCTGGCGCTTCCCAATTGCCTCGCGACCGCCTCCGAGCCGCCAGCGGCGGCGGCGGCGCCAGCGCCAGGAGCGCCGCCAGCATCGCCGCCAGCAGCGCCGCCACCGGCCGGGCCGCTGTGTACGGAGCTGCTGCGTCAGGCGCAGGCCCTGCGCGCCCCGCTCGCAGCACTCATCTCGGCGGACGCTGTCAACCTGTCCACACGATTCGTGGTCGCCCTCACGCCGTGCGCGCGCCTCGTTTCCCACTGACCCGAGCTCTCTCCCGATGCATGCACGTGCTCACCACGGCGCCCCGCGTTTCCCCACAGGTATGCGCGCCTCGTACCACTGCCCGAGCTCTCACCCGAGGCGCGGCGGGCGCCGATGAGCGCGGTGCTGGCGCCGCGGCACCCGCCGTCCGAGGAGCCCGACGGCGGCCGAGGCGCCGTGAGCTCCGGAGCGAGCTCGAGGTTTCGTCAGGAGAGCTCCGGAGCGAGCTCGAGGTTTCGTCAGGAGAGCTCCGGAGCGAGCTCGAGGTTTCGTCGCGCACGCGCCCGCTCCTTCGCGTCGCTGCCGGCAGCGGCGGAGGGCGATGCGCTCGCTCGATCGGCGGGCGATGCCTCTTGGCTGCGCCGCTGCGCTGCACCCGACGACGCCGAGCTTGACGCGTTGGAGAGCAGCAGCAGCAGCAGCCCGCAGCCCGTGCTGGCTGGAGACGAGCAGCTCAGCTCACACCGGCGAAGGTCGCTCGATCTTTGCTACGGCGAGGAGGAGGAGGACGAGGACGACCCGAGGTTTCGTCAGGACGAGGACGAGGACGGCACTAGAGGTCGCACGTCCTCAGCGGTGCATCGAGATGTGGCGGCGCTCGCGGCCTCGTCCATGTCGATCTCGTCACTCGAGATGTCGATCTCGTCACTCGAGGACGACGAGGACGAGGACGAGGACGAGGACGAGGACGATCGTGTACTCCGGATGGGCGGCTCCCCGAGGTTGCGTCAGGACGGCTCCCCGAGGTTTCGTCAGGATGGATCCCCGAGGTTTCGTCAGGACGGCTCCCCGAGGTTTCGTCAGGACGGCTGCACCGGGTTTCGTCAGGACGGATCCCCGAGGAGGGGGAGGGGTGCGCGCCCAGGGGTCGGGGCACAGGGGGAGGAGGAGGATGAGGGGGAGGAGGAGGAGGAGGCAGAGGAGGGCAGCTCGTCCCCGGAGCCCTTTCACAGCTCGTCCCCGCAGCCCTTACACAGCTCGCCGGAGCTCACGAGGGCGCCCACGAGGACGCGAAAGAGCTGCCGCGACGGCGCGGCGGATCGTCTCATGCTCCAGGCATTCACACAGTGGGGAGATGACGTTCACCGATTCGAATGGCAGTCCTTCGCTCGCAATCGTCGCCATCAGGCCGCCTCTCCCTACCTCTTGAGCAGCGGCCAGTTGCCACCGACGCCGTCACCCTCGTCACCCTCGGCATCCACGGTAAGCCGCCCATTCCCCGAGCGCTCAGTACAGCGCCCCGGCATCGAGCGATCGAAGTCGCTGCCTACCTTTTACGAGTCCCCTCCGTTCCGCCGGCCGCCGGCCGACGCTGCCGCCGCCGCCGCCGCCGCCGCCGCCGCCACCGCCGCGGATCCGACGATGCTGCCGAGCGACGGCTGGGCAGGCCCAGCCCTCCCCACAGGGTTTCGTCAGAGCGACGGCGCCGAGCTGCGGGCCCTCGGGTACAATGTTGACAGCCCCGGCGCCCACGCCGCCACGGTCGAGCTACGCACACCCACGCCAAGGCGACGCTCGTACTCAGTCGCCGCTTCGCTCACGAGCCTCAGCCACCACCGCGGCCACCACCGCGGCTCCGCCTCCGTCGACGCCTCCGTCGATGCCTCCGTCGTACCGGTAGCATTCGGAGCGTCGGCATGCGAAGCGTCGTCGCTGCCGTCGCTTCCAAAAAAGGAAGCGTCGTCGCTGCCGTCGCTGCCGTCGCTGCCGTCGCTGGCGTCTCTTCCCTTCCCGCGCTCTCCAGCCACGCTCGTGGAGTCAGCGGAGTCGGCGGCGTCGGCGGAGTCGGCGGAGTCAGTGCTGGCTGCGGCTTCAGCAGAGGCGGCGCCCAGTACGGCGCCCAGTACGGCGCCCAGTAAGGCGGCAGCTGCTGCACCTTCCGAGGTCGCCGCCCAGTACAGCGCCCAACACGGCGCGCGCCCCTCAGCGGCGGCCACCGAGGCGGCCGCGCTCCTCTCACTCCTCTTGGCTTCAGGCGCCGTCGCGGCGGCCGACGAGCCCGAGGGCGCCGTGATGAGCACCAAGCTCGCGGGCGCGCCCGCCGCTGCCCGACACGGCGCCCCATCTGGTTCACAGGTGCATCAGTCGCATAGGGAAGCGACCGTGGCGGCGGAGAGCCGTTCACAGGCGAGTGGTTCACAGGCGAGCAGTTCACAGGACGGCACGCCGCACATTCACATTCACAGCCGCCACGACGGCGTGCAAGTCGGCGCTCACGACGGCGCGCACGCCGGCGATCCATCCCTCCCGGGCTCTGATCTCGATCGATCTCGACCCCTCGCCTCGACGCTGACGAACCCCGATGACGAGACCGCCGCGCGTGGGCCGCATGCTTTTTGCGCCGAGGGTGCCCGGCACGGCGCCTTCGCGTCGGTCGGCGCGCTCTCTGTGCCCGACACGACGCTCTCTGTGCCCGACACGGCGCTCTCTACGCCCGACACGGCGCTCTCTGTGCCCGTGGAGCGGAGTACAACGGTCGCGGCCGAGGCGGCCGAGGCGACGGCACTGCTCACGACGGCGCCCGCTTCGCTCACGACGGCGCCCTCGTCGCTCACGACGGCGCCCTCGTCGCTCGGCTCGACGTCCATGCTCCCGCCCCTGTACCCCCCGCCCCTGTGCCCCCCGCCCCCTATGCCCCTCGCCCTGCTCGTCGCTGCCGCCGCCGCCGCGGCCCAAGCTGCTCTGCCGCATCTGCGAGTGCACGGTCGAGATCGCTTTGATGGCCGAGCACTCCAAGCTCTGCATGACCGACGTGGTCGTCTTCCACGTCGAGCACTCGCTCAAGAGGCTGCGCAGGCACATCTCGTCCGAGATTAAGCGCCGAGATCAGGCGCTCAGCTCGGCGCTCCGCTCGGCCGAAACCACAACGGCCGCCCACCCGCCGCCCGACACGGCGCCCATTGGGGTGCCCGACACGGCGCCCATCCTCGCCGCCCTCGAAGGCGTGTGCGCGCATGCCCACCTGACCACCTCGCCCACGACGTGCTCGCGCATGCTCGCGTACGCGCGGGAGCTGCTCAGCGCCTCGCAGCGCCTTGCCGACGGCACGACCGCTTCGTACGCGCGACAGCTCATCCGCATGCTCTCGCACGTCGCACCCTTCCTCGCGGACGCCCAAGACGACGCCCACGCCCACGAGGACGCTCATGCCCACGACGACGCCCCGCCGCCACCGCCCGCCGCCACCGTGGCGCCTGTCACGGCGCCGGCGCCGCCTGCCGAGCCGCCTGTGGTCGAGCGCCGTGTCGAGCACATCGGCGCCGTGACGGGCGCATCGCCCGATTTGGAACTTCGAGCCTGCAACTTGCCAACCTCGATCAGGCTGATCGCCGCGCCGATGATGGCCGAGCCACGCGGTGCCTCGCCGCCGCGGCACGTGATGACCGAACCACTCAGTGCCCTGCCCCTCTCGCTCACGCGGAGCGCTCACGACAGCGCGGGCGAGATCGGCGAGATCGGCACCGCCGCGCCGCGCGAGAGCGCTCACGACAGCGCGGGCGACAGTAGCCCGTGCGCGCGCTGTGTCGAGCGCGAGCTGGACAGTAGCCCGCGCTCGCCGCTGCTCCTTCCGATCTCGAGCGATCTCCCGATCTCGAGCGGCACGAGATCGAGCGGCACGAGGCGGCCGCAAGCAGGAACGACGGCGCGTCGGGGATCGAATCCGGCAGCAGCATGGCAACTTTCGATGCGGCGGACGACGCCGACCGCGACGGCGCCCGCGACGGCGCTGCCGATGGACCCGATGCCTCAGGCGGACTCGCTGGCCAAAGCGCCGGCTGAGCCGCTGCCCGCTGCACTGCCGCCATCCCCTCTGCCGCCATCCCCCCTGCCGCCTTTCCCCCTGCCGGAGACGGAGGTGGCGGTGCTCATCCCTAGCAGCGTCTCGTCGACGGAGGTGGGCCAGTTCACAGCCTCCGGAGGTGTTCACAGCATCCTCATCCCTAGCAGCGTCTCGTCGACGGCCAGCGCGCGCCGGCAGCGCAGCCGCCCCAAGTCGCACAACATCTCGTCCTTCGAGATCCTCAAGCCCATCTCCCGCGGCGCGTATGGTCATGTGGTCCTCGCGGCGATGAAGACCACGCGAGACCTGTACGCGATCTACGCCGACGCCTGCACAAGCGTGACATGCATGCACACACGCTCACCACGGCGCCCCGACGCCTGCACAAGTTTGACTTGCATGCACACGCTCACCACGGCGCCCCGCGTCCCCACAGGTACGCCATCAAAGTGTTGCGTAAGACGGACATGCGCCGAAAGAACCAGGTGCACCGAATCAAGGCGGAGCGTGACATCCTCGCGACCGCCGAGCATCCGTATGTCGTCAAGCTCTACTACTCCTTCGCGTCGCGCGAGCATCTATATTTGGTGATGGAATTCGTCAACGGTGGCGACCTGCTCTCGCTCCTTAAGGCGGTCGGCTTCTTGGACGAGTCGCATGCGCGCCAGTATGTGGCTCGGATGACCACTGATGACCACTGATGACCTCGGACGACCTCGGATGACCTCTGATGACCTCTGATGACTACTGATGATCACTGATGACCACTGATGACCTCGGATGACCTCGGACGACCTCGGATGACCACTGATGACCACTGATGACCACTGATGACCACTGATGACCACTGATGACCTCGGATGACCACTGATGACCTCCCTCATCAGGTACGTGGCCGAGATCGCGCTCGCGCTTGAGTACCTGCACTCGACCCTCCGGGTAGTCCATCGCGACATCAAGCCCGATAACGTGCTGATCCATCAAGACGGCCACATCAAGCTCACTGACTTTGGGCTCTCTGTCTTCGGCCTCGCGACAGACGACGCACGCGTGCCGCCGCTCACCCCCCGCCTCGACGCTATTCACACTCCCGTTCACACCCCCAGCCACGACGCTAAGCCTCCGCCACCGCTCGCGACAACGCCCAGCACCCCCGCGCCCGCGCCCGCGCCCGCGCCCGCGCCCGCGCCGACGCCCGCGCCGACGGACGAGCTGCTTGGCCAAAGTAGGGACCCCCGACTACATGGCGCCCGAGCTCCTCCTCGGCGAGCGGCACGGGCCGGCGGTCGACTGGTGGGCCCTCGGCTGCGTCACGTTTGAGCTGCTGACGGGCTACCCGCCGTTTACGGGCGACTCCGTGGAGGAGGTCTTTGAGAACGTGCTCAACCACACGCACGCAGATGCAATCCGGTGGCCCGAGCAGGAGGAGCACCTGTCGCCGAACGCCGTCGCGCTGCTCCGTCGGCTCCTCGAGCCTGTGGCGACCCAACGGCTCGGCTCTGGTGCCTTTTCCGAAGTCGAGCGCCACCCGTTCTTCACACAGGTCCATTGGGACGCGACGCGCCGACGAGAAGGCTCGATCGCTTTCGTACCCCACGTGGACGATGCCTATGACACGAGCTACTTCGTGCCGCCCGAGCAGCGCTCGCCCACGCAGCTCTCCCAGATCTTGTCGCCCACGGGCAGCCTCGGCTCGGCGGGCTGGCACCATGGGCGGGCGATGCTCGGGGGTGCCGAAGTCGAGCACCATGGGGTGGCGCGCGCCAACGGCGGCGGCGGGGGCGGGGGCGGCGGCGGGGGCGGGGGCGGCGGTGAAGGCAGTGCGGACGGCGCCGGTGCGGGTGGTGCGTGCGTACCCGGGGCTGGCAGCCATGTCGCCGATGGACGCGGAGCCGCTGGCAGTTCTGGTGGTGGTGCTGGTGGTGCTGGTGGTGGTGCTGCTGCTGGTGCGGGCGGTGGCAGCGGCGGCGCCGGCGATAGCAGACGAGTCGGCTCCCAAGCCGACGCCGCTGGCTGTGCGCCAGTGCGCTTTGGTTCACAGGAGGGTGGTTCACAGGAGGATGGCACGAGCGCCAGCGGCGACAACAGCCTCGCCGTCAGCCTCAACAGCGCACGCCTTACCGGTACTGGCGGTCGCAGAGGCGGCTTCCTTGCACACGGTGACGAAATTGAGCTACCGCGCGTTCACAGCTTCCTTCCACACGGTGACGAAACGGAGCTCCCGCGCGTTCACAGCTTCCTTCCACACGGTGACGAAACGGAGCTCCCGCGCGTTCACAAGGAGGTGAGCTTCGGCCAGGGCTCGTTCGCGGACGACGACTCCTTTGGGCAGGGGTCCTGTGAACCAGATGGGCAGGGGTCCTCGCTCGCGGACGAGAGCTTTGGCGGCAGATCCCTTGAGCGAGGTGGTGAGCAGGACAAGGACTTCATGCACTTTTCGTTCAACAACCTCGCGTCCCTCCTCCAACGAAACCTCGAGCTCGCGGGCGAAGCGACCGCCAAGGCCAAGATCGGCGACACTCAGAGAGGCACTCAATTGCACCCCCAGCTCCCAGATGAAGAGCTCCCAGATGAAGCCGCCGCCAAGGCACCCATCTGGCTGCATGCAAGTGCTCACCCCGGCGTCCATACCCCAGATGAAGCCGCCGCCAAGGCACCCAGTGCACCTGCCAGTGCACCTGCCCCTCCTCCGCACAGCGCCGCCGTCCCGGTGGCTGAAGCGCCGCCCGCCACGTCGCCCGCCACGATGAGCGATCCGAGTGCTTCCAATCGTTCCGCGGCGGCCGAGGCGGATGGGGACATCCCTCAGGGTAACCCGGCCATCGTCCCCCGCACCACTGCGCCCCTCTTTGTGCCCTCGCCGCCAGGCCAGCGACGAAAGACGGTCTACAGCTTGAATGGCTTCGACCGGCAATCTGGCTTCCATCCCAAGGGGCAGACGCCGCCGCAAGGGGAGCCTCCTGCTAGTGGATCACCGATGTGAATCCGATGTGAAGGTGATCCGCTACCGCGGGGCTGACAGCTGACCGAGGTACCTGGTGACTGTTCTCCGAGAGCTCGGAGAGGAGATCTCGGAGAGGAGATCTCGGAGAGGAGATCTCGGAGAGGAGATCTCGGAGAGGAGATCTCGGAGGAGATCTCGGAGGGGAGCGCTCGGAGAGGAGATCTCGGAGGAGATCTCGGAGAGGAGCGCTCGGAGAGGAGAGCTCTACGCGACACGTCGATCGTCGTACGATACGGTAGTGCTATATAGCTAGACTTGACTCGGACCGCGGATCGCCCCACGTTATATCTACCGGCTAGCGTAATTACAGTTGGTCGAGTTCCGTCGGGCCGTCGCGTTGCCCGGCCGGGGCGGCGCGGGACTCCCGTCGCGGGGCGCTCGCACCCGTGTGACCTGACGCACCTGGACCCACCTGGGCACCTCCACCTGCCCTGCGCCGTGCGGGGGGCCGCGGCGCCCCCGGCCCGCGGAGCTCGCGGGCGGGTCGCTCCGGCGCGGTCGCGGCCGAACGGTATCCTTGCTACCGCGCGGGGACGCTCCACTGAGTCCCCGAAACGCCGTGGCTTGGACCGGACTACGAACCGCCCTCATCATTTAATTTATGCGTAAACAATGGCACATGCATGCAACACAATGGTAGATCCAAGCAGTTTGAGGAGCAAAGCCAGCCAGTGAGGTCCAGTGGAGCTCGCAGCGAGGAGGCGTGCTGTGTCAGAGGGTAGTGGACGCACGTCGCGCGCGGCATCTCGCCATGGAGGGGCGCTGTCGAGGGAGCGAGCACCTCACTTGGGCGGCGCATCCATGTTGTAGGTGACGTAGGCCGCGGTGCCCAGATCGCGGGGCGACAAGCGCCACTTGATGAAGAAGGTCATCGCGAGCACGATGCACACGATGCCGACGACGAGGTACGCGTACCCAAGGAAAAAGTTGCGGCCGCCTATCCACGAGATGGTCGTGAGCACCACGGTCTTGTGCCCGCTGAACGAGCCGACTGGGTACAGGAAGCGCTGCACCTTCGGCGTCGGGTTGTCGAGCGGGTAGCCCCAGTTGTAGTGCGGGCCGAGGACGTTAATGTCCGTCACGTTGCCTGTGTTGGTGGGCACACCGTTCGAGACGCGCACCGTGTAGGTGCCGGCGGGCAGCGGCTCGTTGATGCGCGCGTAGAGCTTGCGGAAGCTGGGGCAGGCCCGCGGAGCGCATCCACACGACAAAGTGCTGATCCTCGGTGCAGAAGCCCGATCCGCGGAAGCACCACCCCACGCCGGGGGTGGCGGCGTTGGCACTCACGCACGCGGCGCGCTGTGCGGGAGTGCGCGGGGCGAGCCCAGTGCCCGGTGTCGGGTCGGCCTCGCAGCTGATGTTGCGCCAGTAGGCAAGCATCGGAAAGTTTCGGCCCGAGGAGCCGTCGACGCTGTTGCGGAAGTTGGTGTCCAGGTCGGACTGCCAAGCGATAGCGTCCTGCTCGAGGGTCACCGGCGTGCAATCAGAGGCAATCAGAGGCAATCAGAGGCAATCAGCAGAGGTAATCAAGAGGCAATTAACGAGACTCACCTGCTCGAGGGTCACTGGCGTGCCGTCGGGGCGCATCAGGGCAAATGTGTCGTTGAACCAGGACCACGAGATGAGACCGCACGGGTTGATGGGCGCGCCGCCGTCCCATGACGCGCTGTAGTGGTACATGCAATCCTCCTTCAAATCGGCCGCCAGGTGGGTCGTATCACCCACGAGCTGCGTGTCGCTACGTGAGCGCACGTAGCGCCGGTGGTTCTGGTAAAAGTTGGCGAGCTGGTAGTACATGAAGATGGGAGGCGTCATCGTCTCTTCGATGGTGAGCGTGATGTAGCACGGGTTGAGCTCGATGCGATCCCACGAGTTGCCGTTGCAGTTGGCGATGCAGCAGCCGCTGCCGCCGCGCGGCGTCGAGTTTGACGACGCATCGCGACCGTAGTCCGCTGTCTCCGCCACCGCGACCTGCGCCCACGAGGGTCGGGGCGCGCGTGCGTGATAGGGCGTGTGCACGGCCGCCGAGGCTACAGGCCGCCCTGTGCAGCGGGAGAGGCGATGGCGGCGGGTGGCGGCGGCGGCGGCAGCGAGCCAGCATGTGCAGCAGGCATGCAGAGAAGGGCAGCGGGAGCATCGGAAGCAGCACAGCGTCTGCGACCATGGCCGCGACGGATAGGGCGGCTGCAGACGCGGGCCGCACCTGGTTCGACGCTACGATGATCGCGATGCCGATGGGAAGAAAGATGAGGCCCAGCCCGGAGAAGAGCATCACGACCTTTTTAGGCGTGAGGATCGGACGCCATACCTTGAGCTTCTGCTGCTTGAAGGCCGAGCTGTCAGGCCGATGCTTCTGAGCGGCGTCAACAGGCGCCACCATTTGCACTCCGTCGGGGCTCGAGAGCCGCGTGATTTTATGCGCAGATGCACAGGACGGGTCGCATTGCCGAGTTCGCACGAAGTACCGCTGTGAAGAGTGTTCCTCTGGGTCACACTCTGACTCCCGACCTCCTACACAGACTGCGGTGGTGACCGTGAACTCGAGGCATGATTGGTGTGTTGTGATTGATTGGCAGGATGGTGTTCCTCTCGATGCTCCTCTCGCTGCTCTCCACGAGCACGGCCCTCAACACGCGCCGTGCGCTGCTCAAGCACGGCGCCGCCATCGCCGCGGCATCCTCCTTCGGGCCCTGCCTCCCGACGCCAGCGGCGCGCGCTTATGCCGGAGAGGGCACGATGAGCAAAGAGGAGGTGTTGCGCATTGCCGAGGAGAAGCTCACACCCTTCCAGCGCGCCATCTCGCTGTCGGCCGCAACGGAGCGCTCCTTCACGGGCATGACGACCAATGGCTACGCTCACGACAACAAGAAGAAGGGCACCTGGGCCGGTGCCATCTCTGGTGCGCCACTCTTTGACAGCAGCACCAAATACGAGAGCGGCACGGGCTGGCCATCGTTCTACGCCGCCATACCAGGCGCGGTGGTCGAGCGACCGGATCCGGAGGACTTGGCCGACCGGCGGCGTGCGATGGCCATGGGCGGCGTGCGCACGGAGGTGATCGACGCCAAGTCGGGTGCGCACCTCGGCCACGTCTTCCCAGACGGTCCAGCGCCCACGTACAAGCGCTACTGCATGAACGCCGGCGCGATGACGTTCGTGCCGGCGCGATGAGGTGTGAGCAGGCTGCGTGCGGGAGGAGAGAGCGAGCTCTCTCTCCTTTTTTTTCTGAGCCGGTATCTGTGCCCGCGCGCCGGTTCCTCGCCGATAGTTGCCGATCGAGTCGTCTCAGCTCTCACACGAACTCGGCATACATACCGTGCTCCTCCACACATATCATTAAAAGTGGTTTGCCGGGGTCGCCGGGCTCGCGCGCCTACTATCATTATAACTCGGCTCGCCGGTTCCGACCCGACGCAACCGCTACTACTTTCTTACTACTTTCGCCTACCTACACGTCTGTATCGTAATTCGTATCCTATATTACCGAATGCGCTCGACCTACACGTCGGCGCTTCCGCTTGCTTTCGCGCGCACAGTCCGATCGATTGCGTGCTATGCGAGCCTCGGCGTGGCTCTCGGTGTGAGAGTCCCCACTGGAGTAGCTACCCAACTGAGTTCACAGCTCCACCCTGCTGAGTTCACAGCTCCACCCTCTCAGCCGCCGCCGCAGCATCCACTGTCACGTCCACCTTCTCGTCAGCCTTCTCGTCCGCCTTATTGCCCACGTTCTCGTCAGCCTTCTCGTCCGCCTTATCGCCCACCTTGGCGGCGACCTTGGCTGCGGCCTTGGCGGCCGCGCGCTCCGCCTTCGCCTTGAGAAAGTTCGCACGGATCGCTGCAAAATCCGCAAGATCCGCTCGAAGGAGTGCGGCGGTCGAGTCTCGCCCAACGAGTGCATCGGCTGCGAGGCGGCCCTCGGCGTCGGGGACGCTCGGGTCGGCGCCCGCCTCCAGCAGTGCCCGCGCCTCGCGAGGCAACCCGGCCCGCACCGCTGCGTGCAGGGGCGTGGCCCCCGAGCGGTCCATCGCGTTCACGTGGGCACCTGATGTCGTCAGAGGTCATCAGAGGTCATCAGAGGTCATCAGAGGTCATCAGAGGTCATCAGAGGTCATCAGAGGGTCGATCGCGTTCACGTGGGCACCCTTGCTGGCGAGCCACTCGAGCAAACGGAAGGCCTTGCCGCCAGCCGCAGCAATGTGCAGCGGCGTGAGCCCGTCGGCCTCTATCGTCGCATTCAGGTCCGCGCCGTGCTTGAGCAGCAATCGCGCCACCTCCACTCCGCCGTAGCGCCCAGCAGCCGCGCCGCCACCATTGCACCCACCGGCGAGGATGTGCAGCGCCGCCAGGCCATCGCGATCACGGGCGTCTGGATCGGCGCCATGCTCCAGGAGCACGCGCACCGGCTCAAGATCGCCTCGCCAATTGCAAGCCGCTAGATGGAGTGCCACTCGTCCCTTTTTGTTCTGCCCATCGATGTCCGGCTTGATCTGCTCCTCCCTCTCTTCATCGTAACGCCCCTTGATCGCAACCTTGAGCGGTTCCACCAGCCCCTGCTCAGCCGACGCATGCAGGCTCAGCCGGCCTGCGTCCGTGCCGTACAGGACAGCTGAGAGGAGTACGAGGCGCCCGATGGCCTTGCACATGGGGCGCCACGAGAGGCCCTGTCGAACTTACCATAGGCTGTGAACCTACTGTGAACCTTGGATAAGGTGTTTGAGGGCGTGGGCCTCCGAGGGATAGATTTGGGTCACGCCAGTCCAGAAAAGTTTGTTTTGTCTCACCGGACCGTACTCCATCATGATGTGGCATGTCTCGTCTGACTCTGTACCGTTCTACCTCGAACGACGAGGCCGGGGCGACCAATGCACCAGATCCGCCATCGGCGGGCATCGCTCAGAGAGTTGCAAGATGGCAAGTTTCGTTAAAAAGAAGCAGGGCATTTAACCCGCGCGGGTGGAGTCAATATGTTCTGCTGAATGTAGATGTTCTGACACGTCGTGTACCTCGATCTCAGCACTCACCGTCTTTCACCGTCGTGTGGTCTCTCCAAGTCTCCATACTCTCCAGCATACTCTCGACTCTGGTCTGCTCTCTGCGACCGTCGCGACCGTTCCCTGCGCGCTCCCGACGAGAGGGCTCTCAAGGGCGAGGTAGTATGAAGTAACTCAAGGGCGAGGTAGTAGCGGAGAGCGCGGGATGGCGGCGAGGTCCAGTCCCTCCTCGTGCGCCTCCGCATGAATAGGTTCGGAGTCGTCGGACGAGGTGCCGGGCTCGGTGTCGGTATCATCGGCTCGTACCTGATGATGGAGGCGATCAGAGGTCAGTAGGGGCAAGTAGAGGCGGTCAGAGGCGATCAGAGGCGATCAGAGGCGATTCGGGGCGATCAGACGTACCAGCACATGGCCCTCCTTGCCGTGTGTGCTCGTCTCAGCCTGTCGCAAGATGCCGCTCAGTGCGGGGCAGAGCAAGAGCATGCCGGCCGCGAGCGAGAAGGCGAGCGCCTCGGGCAGCCCGCCCGCGAGCGGCAGCACCAAGATGACCAGCAAATTGAGCAGCACGCGGAAGACTGCCATTGTCGAGGCGCGCTGCGCGTCCAAGATGGAGCCGGCGCTTCATCAGCGACGCAGTCAGAGGCAATCAGAAGAGGCCATCAAGAGGCAATTAACGAGACTCACCTGCGCGTCCAAGATGGAGCCGCACCGAAGCAGTGCGATTGTGGGCCAGTAGATGCCGAGCAGCGCTTCGAAGCCGCAGAAGGCGAGCAGCGTGTACTCGTACGAGTCGGTGAGCACCGGAGCGGCGAGGCAGAGCGCCGAGCCGCCGAAGACGAGCTGCAGCCTCGCCCCGGGCGACAGGTACTCGGAGAGGACGTGCGACGCTTGCGAGCCAGCCATCTTCGAGATCATGAAGATGGAGAAGACGAGCCCGTGCCCCATGTTGGACGTGCCGTCGCCCTGGCGCGAGCGCCGCTCGAGCGCTGGGGTCCACAGGAACACGAACACGTACAGCGCCGCCTCATAGAACGAGTTCACGAGCCCCAGCGCCACAAGCGGCCTCGAGGCGCGAATGGTGCGGTACGATTTGAGCAGGGACTCGCCCGTACTGTGCAGCTGATCGCCGTACCGTTCGCCCCAGCGCGTGGCGGCCACGAGCGACGCGCCCAGCAGCGAGACGACCGCCACGTCGAAGGCACACGCGAAGCGATTGCGTGACGCGCACGGCAGCACCTCAATCACGAGGTGGCCGACCATCCCCGCCACAACGGCAGAGCCCGCGTTACAAAAGGTGGAGAAGGAGAAGAGGCGAGAGAGGAGCACGCGCGGGAGACGGCGCGCCTCGGCCTCCGCGATCAGCCACGACTCAAACGACGTGTACAGGATCGAGTACGCGACGCCACCGAGCACGCGCCCGAGAAGCAGCGAAGGCAGGGAGCGTGAGTGGCAGAGGACGCAGGAGGCTGCGTACAGGATGCCGTAGGCGACGCAGTTGCGCCGATGGCCGCCCGTGTCGCCGAGCGCGGATACGTACGTGCCGATCGTCATCGACGACGCGTACCCGACGATGAAGATCAGGCTGATCTCGCGCTGCGAGTAGCCATAGGCTGCGTAAAGGGCATACGCGAAGCCGCCTTGGATCCAATCGCCAAAGACAGCGAGGGTGTACACGGAGAGGTACCGATTGCGCAGCCGGAGGTAGACTGCCTCTGCTTCCTTGCGTACGGGGGGCGAGTCGCCCCCGATCTTGTCCAGGCCGCTCGCTTCCCGTGCGATGCACCACATGACCAAGCACGCACACAGAGCAACATTGAGCATGACGAGCTCTATGTACCGGCCGCCTGGGTTGGGACGCAACTGGTCGAGGAAGGACGAAGAGCCCAAATCGCTGTTCTCTGCCAGCCCAATCACCTCCGACGACGAGGCCGCGCCGGTGGCCAGGGGCGCTCGCCCCACGTCGCTCGAAGAAAACAATGACCCGGCGGCAGCAGCAGCCGCGGCGGCCGCGGCGGATTGTGCGTGCTCCCGAGCGTGAAGTGCTGCCGCTCCACCGTGCTGGTGCGTGCCTTGCCCCATGCCCGCGAGGTGGCGCCCGCGTTGGTGTTGCCCCATGTCGCGCAAGATGCGGCGCGCCGCCCGCCGCTCGCCTTGACAACCGTGCCACGCGGACTAGTTTCTACTGTACGTCTTCTTCGCAGCCGTTGAAACTATGGAAACGCGGAAAGCGCCGGCGTGAGCGAACAATTAAATGCCGTCGGCTTTAAAGAATCGAGTACCGTATTGTTTTCAGAGGAGCCGACCCTCACAGCCAGCCTCACTTCGTGGGTCGGCTCATACAAGTACCAGGTGTTGGTCCAGCTGCCGCCGCTCCACGTGGCATGGGAATCACCGACATCACGACACCTTCGACCGCTCTGCTACGCTCGCGGAGGCCCCTGAGCTCGGTCTGGGCGCCGTGCAGCTGCCCGCGGAGGCGGGCTAGCTCAGCGGCCGCCGCGGCCAAGGCGGCCGCGTCCATCACTGGCGGTGGCGCGGCACTTTTGGCCGCGGCAGGCGCCTGCTCGCCTTCGGCAGACGCAGCCACCTGGTCGGCTGCTGCAGGCGCAGGCGATGCTTCCGCTGCGGCATCAGAAGCGCTCGCCCAGCGTCGAGGGCGAGAGCGTGGAGGCTGCTGCTGCTGAGCGGCAACGCTAACATGAGCAGCGGCCTGACGGGCCTCTTCCTTGTTAATCTGCTCGTCGAATGTTCTGCGAGCCGCGGCCGCTACCCGTTTCGCAGTCGCGACGCGCACACGCAGACTTTCGTTCCCCTGCGCCAGCAGACGGCGGGCCTCCTCTTTGTTTTCTTTGAGCCTCCTGGCCACCTCCAGTCGCGAGATTTCCTTCACCCGCTCCTTGCCAAGCACGAGGCGTGCGTGCCGTTGGGCAATCGCGTCGTCGGTGCTCAAGAGGTCCTCCGTCTGGTACTGCGCGATTTTCTCGTACAATGTCTCCGACTCCTCGAGCAGCGCCCTAGCAGCCGCGAGGTGGCGCACGGTTCTGTCGTCCATCCTCCACAGCGATACAGCCATACAGCGATACAGCGATACACCCTCTGGCTCTGCGCGGCGGCACCTGGGACCCCTTGTCTGTGAGGTCTGAGGTGTGAATGGGCTGCATAAATGAAAGTTCTATACCACATGAGAGACACATCAGAGATGCGCTAGGGAGGTCCGCAGACGGACCGCAGTTCAGGAGTGACAGTTCGGGGGACACCAGGTGGTATAATCATGCCCCCCCCAGCTGCTGCTCCAGCTTCCACAGCCCACGACATCGCGGCAACAGATGCGACTACGGATGCGGCTCCACAGGTCCAGATGGCAATGAGATTGCAATCCGAGAGAGACTCCCCAGCATCTCGCCCATCATCTCGATCATAGAGAGATTCCCCTAAGATTCCCCAGCACGCAGGAGCGAAACAGAGAGCCACGCCACGCGCCACCCGTCCAAGCGCCACGTCATCAGCCCTCGGGCTTGATCGCGCTCTGCTGGAGGGCATAAATGACCTGCACAAGCTCCTCCTTCTCGACCACCTCGACCTCCGACACGCCGTGAGCGCGCAGCAACACCTTGAGCTCACGTACCTGTGGGGAGAGGAGGGCGCCGTGGTGAGCACTTGCATGCCGAGCGCGCAGCAGCACCTTGAGCTCACGTACCGGTAGCTTACGAAGCTCATCCAGCTCGTATTGGCGAGGCGGGTCGGCGGGTGCGGCTGGCCCTGCGGCTGCCCTGCGTGCACTGGCTGCGCCAGCGCCGCCAGCATTCTCGCGCGCTTGCTGTGCGGCGGATTGGAATTGCGGTGCAATCATGTTGACCATGTCGGTCACCTTCTTGGTTGGGTCCTGCGAGAGGAGGGTGGACGAGGGAGGTCATCAGAGGCCATCAGAGAGACAATCGAAGTGGCCCATCAGAGGCCATCCGACACGCCCCTTGGGGCCCTTGGCATCAGGGGCAATCAGGGGCACTCAGTGGCAATCAAGGGCAATCAAGGGCAATCAAGGTCAATCAGGCCACCTTGGAGCCTCCCTTAGCGAGCGCCTCCTCCACAGCAATCAAGGGCAATCAAGGTCAATCAGGCCACCTTGGAGCCTCCCTTAGCGAGCGCCTCCTCCAGGGCAATCAAGGTCAATCAAGGTCAATCAGGCCACCTTGGAGCCTCCCTTAGCGAGCGCCTCCTCCAGGGCAATCAAGGTCAATCAAGGTCAATCAGGCCACCTTGGAGCCTCCCTTCGCGAGGGCCTCCTCCATGAAGATCGCACCGATCCGCCGGAGGGCGTGTGCCCGCTGCAGCCGTGTGCTCTCATCGACGGAGTGGTCGCGACACAACTGCGCGGGGGGCGGTCGGCACGCCGTGGTGAGCGCATGCATGCGCGGGGAGCGGTCGGCACGCCGTGGTGAGCGCATGCATGCGTCGCTATCAGCAGCTGCTCGCCCAGGGCGTGCTCGGCGCCGTGGTGAGCGCATGCATGCGTGCATTCGGATCGGCGCCGTGGTGAGCGCATGCATGCGTGCCTTCGGAGTTCCCCCGAGATCAATGAAGAGATCAATGAAGAGACCAATCAGGTCGGGGCGGCTCACTCAATGAAGAGACCAATCAGGTCGGGGCGGCTCACCTTGTGGGTCACCGCGGTGAGCGTACGCTCGATGTCGACCACGGACACATGCCAGATCGCTTCGAGGAAGACCGGTAGGTTCTCTTGAGTCGCCTTGAGCTGAGCAGGCGTGAGGGATCCGAGCACATCAGGCCCGATGAGGGAGGCCATCGGAGGCAATCAGTGGCAATCATGGCAATGACGTCATCACCTGAGCAGGCGTGAGGGATCCAAGCGGGTCGCCTTGCGGCTTCGTCTCGCCTCCCGCTGCGGCGCTTTCGGCCGCCTCCTTCCGCTGCTGATCGGCGATCTCCTTGACGGTGCTGAAGGTGCGCACGGCGGCGCCCGCCGCTCGGATGCCGGCGCTGGCGGCCGCGGAATGGTTCTGCAAAGAGATGCGAAACATCCGGATGGCGGCAAGGTGGCCCTCGACACCAAGGAGCTGCACACAGGGAGGGCACACACGGAGGGCACATTGACAATCAAATTGACGGTCGCGTAGAGGCACTCAAGGCACTTAAAAGGCACTGAAGGGCACTCCGAGGGCACTCAAGGACACTCAAGGGCACTCCGAGGCACTCCGAGGGCATGCGAGGGGCAATCAGCCCACCTGATGAGGGAGGCAATCAATGGGGCCATCCGAGGGCCATCCGAGGTCATTAGAGGTCATTAGAGGGCCATCCGAGGGCCATCCGATCCGAGGTCATTAGAGGTCATTAGAGGGCCATCCGAGGGCCATCCGAGGAGAGGTCATTAGAGGTCATTAGAGGGCCATCCGAGGGCCATCCGAGGAGAGGTCATTAGAGGTCATTAGAGGTCATTAGAGGACCATCCGAGGGCCATCTGAGGGCATGCGAGGGCTATGCGAGGGCATGCGTACGCTCGTGTGCAGGCCGAGGTATTCGTCAGCTCGGCAGCCGTAGAGCTCCGCCACCGTGAAGAGCAAGCACTCGCCAAACGAGACCGACGCAAGCTCTTTCGCCTCTGCGCGGATACGACTAGCCCAGCGGTCGTCTGCGCCGGCCGCGGCCGCGCTGCCATCGACTATAGCGGGGGCGGCGGCACCGCCTTCAGCACTGGCAGCGACGGAGGCGCCAGTGGTCCCACCGCTGACGCCACTCGCGCCGCCATTGGCGCCAGCGCTGTCGCAGAGCTCCGAGAGACGCAGTGCGAGCTCCACCTCTCGCTTCTGCTGCTTGATGGCGAGGCGACGCATCGAGAGGGTCCCCTCCATCGAGGCCGCCGTCGCGAGCGCGAGCTTACCTATGTGCGGCTCGCATGCAACGCAATCAGACGCAATCAGACGCAGTCAGACGCGTTCAGGCGCGATCAGACGCGATCAGGCGGACGCACTCAGACAGACGCGATCAGGCGCACTCAGACACAATCAAGGCGCTTGCCTATGTACGGCTCGAAACGCTCCGATCCAAAGAGCATCGTGAAGAACATGCCCGCGTCCATCCAGTTGACGTCAAGGGAAGCAGCGCCGTGTGAGTCGTAACGTGAGCGCATCGTCGCGTCGGCGAGGACCTGGTACGCCTCGGAGACCTTCTGAAACTCCTCCGCCTTCGTCTTATCCCCCGGGTTCTTGTCCGGGTGCAGCTTGAGAGCGCGCTTGTAGTACGCTTTCTTGATCTCATCCGTCGATGCATCCGATCGGACGCCAAGCAAGTCATAGTACGCCGTGTCGCTGGGCGAGCGCCCGGAGGGCCCACCCGAGGAGTACCCACCCGAGGAGGCGCCAGCGCCGGCGCCGCTCGCGCTCCCAGCCCCGCTCGCGCTCCCAACCCCGCCTGTGCCATTCACGCCCGTGCGAGCAGATCTGCTGCCGTCCTCGGAAGCAAACTCGTCAAGTGCGCGCACCTTCTCCGCCTCCACCTGCAGGTTGTACTCAAACCACACGCGCTTCTCCTCATCCCAGTCCTTGCCGTTCGCCGACTCGAAGACGGATTCTGCCGTGTTCACGAGACCGCGCCCGATTTGCAACGTGGCCACGGCCGCGCCTGTCATCGGCAATGCCACCGCACCTACAATGCCCGTCGCCAAGCCGGCGAAGAAGCCGGGGACGCCATTCTCCTTGCCGCCGACAATGGGTGCGGCGAACAGCCCAACCATACCGCTCACTGCGCCCTTGATCGCCGACTTGGCACCCGATGAGATCCCGGCGAGTAGATTGCGCGGCCGGCGGGTGGAGAACATCTCGAACTCGGGCACCTCAAATCGGGGCTGCTGCTGCTGCGAGGCCGGATGCGCGCTAGTGGTGGCCGCCGCCGCCGACTCGCTCGGGTCGTCATGCCTGGTCAGCGTCGCCATGCGCGGCCTCGGGACTCGCCTTCTGTGCCGGCCGCACTTGGTATTCAAGAACGCGTGCCCCTCTCGATTCCGCATCGCTTGATTGCGAAACGTTCACGTGACGTTCACGCATGTTCACGTTCACGTTAAATGGCCATCTCGGCAAGACGCACGACCACAGGTCCCGTGGAGACACAACGTGGAGGACGCAGTGTTTGATTGCGAAAAGTGCAACGCGCCATAAATAGGCGGTAAAACGTTGTCAGACGACATATTTCCCCTTCTGAGAGACACAAGACTGTACGAGGACTTTCGACACCATAATCGACACCACGTGGCCGCCTCTGAGAGGGAAGTCGCGCACCGAGCGTTTGGTTGATGGGCCTGGAGCGACTGAGCCTGAGGGCCGACCTGGCCCTTACGTTACTAAACGTTACTCCGCATGTACTAAATTACTTCTTGGCCCGCTCGCGACCCCCGTGGCGTGGTATTCGGAATTCCGCACGCTCCCACTCCGGGCGACACACTGAGTCACACTGGACGCGGGGACTGCCGACTGGGTAAGGGGTCTTCGACACAGTACTAGTGACAAACTAGTGTCGGTTAATAACAAGTTTTACACCGCCTCTCTAGAGAAGACTAATTAAACGCGGAACGCCTAAACCGGCCAGCACACATACACGGCTCATCGCCATCAATTTGCACCCCGGGATGATATGACATGCACTCGCGATCAATCTACTCTGACGCCTTCTGCGAATGGGCCTTCCGGCTGCAGCAGAACTAGGGGCGGGAATTCTGCGGTGGTCTCTGTCTGGCAGGCCGTGGTCACGTACGAGCGCGGGCGCGTGTGCAGGCGAGCGGGGAACGCGGCGGCCTCGAGTTCGGCACGCGGTCGCTTCTGCCCAAGTGCACTGCCGGACCCGAGCAGCTGCCGCCACAACGAATCAGTCGTCGCCTCGAGCGGGCGAGAGCCGCGCTGGTCCGCGACTGACATGTCACTCCAGGCATGGGCGGCCCCGTACGCATCGGCGGCATCGTACTCTTCGTGCGGCACGCCACCCGTTGGGGCGGGCTGCTGCCTGCTCTCCTCCTGCATGGCTGCGTCCGTAGCCATCGGCTGGAAAGTCGCCGTCGCGCTCTGCAGCTGTCGCGCCTTCTTCGCGGCGGCATACCGGAAGTAGAGTGCATGGTAGTTCGCGTCCGCGGCGCACTCGGTTGGCGTCGGCCGGCGGCCATGCATGGCGATGAAGATCTCCTCAAAGTCTTGCAAGAGGCTTCGTAGCGCATAGTAGTCGTCCTCGCCATTGTGCTCGCCCCCATTCCTCGCCGCCTGCCACCCACTTGGAACGCGCAGAATCAGAGGCTCCTCTGCATCGCTCTGCTTCCAGTAGCCGTCGTTCTGTCTCACGGCTGGAGACGTGCTGCTCATTTGCTGGGGCATGAGCACACGCGATCCTTGGCGAAGAGTCTCGAGAATCCTTTGGTGCCTCATTCGGGTAATTCTGCTGGGTAATTCCCCGATTGATGAATTGAGATTCCCGCTGACGGCTACTATGTAAAACGGCCGTCCTGGCGACGGTCGCTGTGCGCGCCCCGTGTCGCCGACCACACGCAAGGTCTTCCTAGATGCGTGGCAACGGCCGCGAGCCTATCTTGAGTGAAGAAAGAGGCTACATAGAGACCTACGGTACATGTAGACTTGTAGAGTCGACCCCTCGACCGCTGCCTCATGCCTCTACTATTGTACATCCCCTGGCCTCATCCCTGCTGACTCCCCCTTACTTTGTATGGCGCAGCACGCGGCAAGCAAGCGTGTGTTCGCGATACACCCCTTTTCTCAAAACTGCCTCGAGTTTAAGACCGTTACATCGGCGCCTTAAGAGCTTCCTATGTTTGCTTGTGAGGCGCTCGGTGCGTGACGGACGACGCATCGACGTCGAAACCATGCACCGCCTCACCGTCGGTGAGACTGCAAGTCAGTGGAATGAAAGCGTGCACGAGTCAGCGGCCCAGGCGGCCAGTACCTACGCTCGCATGAAAGGGTTTTATTCGCCGCAAAGCTCACCTGGTCATTCGCCCACCCGATCCAAGGGAAAGCTGAGCCCAATGCGATCCAGACACGGGAGCTCGAGCAAAGGGGCAAAGAGAGTCTCCGTTGAAGAGGCGATTGAGACTGGAAAGCGATGGGCAGCCGCGGTCGAACTCCAGAGTGCTGCTTCCGTCAACGCACAGATTAAGAAGGATGGTGGCCCGACGCAGACCATCTTGCTCGCCGAGGCGTGGCATGACGGGCAAATCGTGGACGTTGCCCATGCGATCCAGGCGAAGCGCGAGGCGACGAAGAATGCGCCGACGCCACTCTCCCTCGTGCTGATCGCTGGGCCCTCGTCCTCGGGCAAGACCACCTTTTGTTCCAAGCTCTCGATGCATTTGAGGTGCGCTGGAATCAAGCCGGAGACCCTCTCCACTGACGACTACTTTTTGGCTCGAGAGGACCCCCGCCATCCGCGAGACAAGGATGGCAACCTGAACTTTGAGACTCTGCTGGCGGTCGACGTTGACAAACTGAACGCCGACCTCCAGAAGCTGTTCACAGGCACGCCCGTTGACACTCCCATCTTCAACTTCGTCATCGGAGCCCCCGAGCCGTACAAGACGAGGCGTAAGCAGCTGGCGCCTGGAGGCATGCTGATCATGGAGGGTATCTTCTGCCTCAATCCCGCGCTGACCGCCCAGGTGGATGATGCGTCCAAGTTCAACGTGTTCATCGCGCCCCTGTCGCCGCTCACACTCATGGACGGATCCACCGCGCGGGAGGACTACGTGCGTCTCATTCGGCGCATCTCGCGGGACTACCTTCACAGGGGCAACTCGGCGCTTCACACCCTTAAAAAGTACGCGTCGGTGCGCGAGGGCGAGCTCGAGAACATCTACCCCTTTGCCGGGGAAGCCGAGGTCGTCTACAACTCTAGCCTGCTCTACGAGATGAACGTTCTCAAGCGGACCGTGGGCCCCATGCTGCATGCCATCACCAAGGCGGAGGCCGGAGCTCTGTATGGCCTTGCGGCGCAGATGCTCACCTTTCTCGAAAACTTCGAGGAGGTGGCAGACAGCGCCGTGCCGAACACGTCCGTCTTGATGGAGTTCATTGGCAAATCCATCTTCGAGTGAGCGTCGTGGTGAGCGTCGCTCAACGGCATCCGATTGGCCAAACCGAGTGCGATTGCGGGTGCGAGTGCCGCGCCAAGCTGCATACTGTACGGGCCAAACTTCATATTGGAGGATCGTCGATCTTGCAACGACATCGATCAGCACCATCGTTCGTCCGGATCCTGAGTTTCGTGCTTCCGATGGTTTGTCCGCGCACGCAGTGCGGAGAGAGGGAGAGCGACCGTTTCAACTGTTCGATGAATCGTTTATGTAATGATCGCGCGGCCGCGGGGCAAGGTGCGCATCGAATATAAATAAGAAAAGTAATATTAAAAAACCACGTTGGGGAAGCCACCGAAGCCAGTGCGCGGTGGGGCTGCGGGCTGGAGGGGTGTCGGGTGTGAGATGCAGATGTGAGATGAGGTGGCCAGCGAGCGGACCGCGGCGCGCGCGCACCGCGGCGCACCGCGCGCGGGCCCTCGGCCTCGCACATACGTGTGAAGATAGACAAAACTTGACTAAACTTGACGTGTCTGCGTCCTCCACGCTGTGTCTCCACGGGACCTGTGGTGGCGCGTCTTGCCGAGAGGGCAAGTTAACGTGAACGTGAACTTGACTTGACTTGACTTGACTTGACTTGACTTGACTTGACTTGACTTGACTTGACTTGACTTGACTTGACTCGACTTGACTTGTGACCCACGAACGCTACACCGCCCAGGGCCCCACAACCTTGCATTCCGTCATGCCGTCATCTGAGCCGGCGTCTGCAGCACCTTCGAACGCACCAGTCGTTTCCGAGAGTGCGTCGCAGTATCCGCCGGCAGCTCTTTTTGAGATCGGCATGAGCACGCCTTGCAGGCGCGATGCGGGGGCCCCGTCCGTCTCTTGTGAGATTATCGAGCGCGAGCTCCACAATGGTGCGTGGCGATACTACGTCCATTATGAAGGGACTGACCGTCGTTTAGATGATTGGGTGAGCGAAGCCCAGCTCGTTCGTGAATCTGACCTTGGCGGCGGCACCAACGTGAGCAGCACCAGCAGTGGTGGTGCTGGTGGCGCCGCTGTGGCGGCTGCGGGCAGGGCACCCGGATACCGCGCGCGGCCAGCGCCTGAGCGCCGGGCGACACGCACCATGAAGCGGCGAATCGATGAGATCCATCACGTGCAAGGCCAGTCGTACGATGAAGCGCTCGAAAAGGAGCACGAGGCGTCCACCAAAGTCAAGAACATCAAGGTCATCGAGATTGGGCGGTACGAGGTGGACACGTGGTACTTCTCGCCGTACCCGGACGTGTTCGCGATGCAGTCGCGCTTGTACATCTGCCCGTACTCGCTCAAGTACTTCAAGCGCCGTGACTCGTACGTGCGCCACCTCGCCGCGGTCACCCGACGTGGTCCGCCCGGGTTGCGCATCTACGCCGCCCCTGCGCCGCCGCAGCCCGAGGCCAATGCGAAGCTCGGTCTCCCGCAGCCTGCGCGCTTGACCTTGTACGAGGTGGATGGCTCCACAGCCAAGGTGTACTGCCAGTGCCTCTGCCTCCTCGCCAAGCTCTTCCTCGATCACAAGACGTTGTACTATGACGTCGACCCTTTTCTCTTCTACGTGCTCTGCGAGGAGGATGCCACGGGCGCCGAGTCGCTCGCGGGCTACTTCTCGAAGGAGAAGAGCTCGGCGGAAGGGAATAACATCGCCTGCATTCTGGTCTTGCCTCAGCATCAGCGGAAAGGCTATGGCAAACTTTTGATCGACCTCGCCTACCACATCACGCTGCGCGAGGGCAAGGTCGGGTCTCCCGAGAAGCCCCTTTCCGATTTGGGCCAACTCTCCTTTCGGTCCTATTGGACCGAGGTGCTCCTCGAAGCACTGCGTACACAGCGCGGCAACCTGTCGATCAAAGACCTCGCTGCAAGCACTGCCATTCGCTCCGACGACATCATCTCTACGCTGCAGTCCCTCAACCTGATTCGTTTCTGGAAAGGGCAGCATGTGATCTCGGTCTCGGCCAAAAATTGTCGATGAGCATCTTCGTGCGAATTGTCGACAGTCACTGCGCTGCGACCCAAGCTTGTTGACGTGGCGGCCTCCCGAAGCCGAATCTGGCTAGCCCCAATCTGGCCCCAATCGGGCCCCAATCTGGCCTGCCCAATCCGGCTCCGCAGCGTGGAACGTAACGGCCTTACGAAGCCAAATTTGGTTCGTGATCGCTGGGCGTTGATGGGCAGCTGAGAGCTGTGGATTGAGCGGAAGGAGAGAAGAGAATCGAGTAGTCGTGCTGAGTCCTTGGAGACCATAGAACGTGAGACTGAGGGCAGAGGGCGGGAGGCGGACGGGCGGAGAGAGGAAACCAAAGGTGGGCCAACAGTAGCCGAGCACACAACATTCGACCGCATTGGAGTAACAGGCTGTACGACGGTCGACGACACGACTGAGGTAGTACGTGCGCGGGTACGGGGGACCGAACCCATGCGGCGTGAACTCAATGCGGGGCGCGCGGCCGGCCGGGGGCGCGGCGGCCGGCCGAAGGCGAAGCGCGCCAACTCAGCCGTCGCGCGTGCGTTCTTCCTTCTTCGGGACTTGGCGTTGCTCGATGCTCGTTGGGTCCGCGTGGTTACACCGTCTGTAACGTAGTTACGTTTGTAACTTACACGACGATCGACTTTGCGAGCGGTAGGGGGGTCATTCCCCCGGTGGGGGTCCGTTAACCTGCTTACGGAACATTCCTAGAGACCGGTAAGTGAGCTCCGTC